>RJWK010048489.1:0-16919 GCA_004363435.1 Platanista minor
TCATTCCCCCCACCCCCACCCCACTATGTTATTTCTTTATTGTCTGTCTCCCCTCCCTACCACATGGAGGCTCCATGAAAGCAGGGACTTGTGCATAGTAGATGCTCAATGAATACCTGTTGGGGAAAAAAATGAATGAAAGGTACTTCCCTGGTGGTCCAGTTGTTGAGACTTCCCCTTCCAATGCAGGGGGTGAGGGTTCTACCCCTGGTCGGGGAGCTAAGATCCCAAATGGCTCAGGGCCAAAAAACCGAAACATAAAACAGAAGCAATATTGTAACATATTCAATAAAGACTTTGAAAATGGTCCACACCTAAAAAAACTTTTTTAAACGAATGAAAAAAGGCAGAGAATAGAGGAGCAGCCAGTTGCTCTCTGAGCGCCTCAGTTTGGAAGCTGGGGCTCCCTCCACCTCAGAGGGCGGCTCCAGGCCCCGCCGATGGGTCCCTCGATCCTCCCTTGGGGTGGGGGTGGGGCCGTTTTCACACCCCTCCCGCCAGGTTGTGCTCATTAAGCCGCTCTGTTATGCGCACACCTGTGAACCGGAAAAGCAGTATGCAGATGTGTTCCCAGCCAGAAGACAGTGCACTTTGCCGAGCGGTCAAGGGCGTCTTCGGAAGAGAGCAGTGTTCTTCAGGGTGGCGGCAGCGGCAGCCGCAGGACAGGTGTGGCCTGCGCGTGTCCCAACCGCAGCGGTAATTCCACTCCGCCGCCTCAATTAGTCAATTATTCATCCCGCGCCGCGCGCGTGCAGGGCCACCTGCGGGCCGTTGGGGCCCCGGCGCTCCGGGACTAACCCCGGGGCTCACGACCGCTTCCGAGGAGGGAACGGGGACGCCACTGTACCCCGCTGCAGACCCATGAACGGCCATGGGCCGGGGTGAAGCCGCCCAGGAGTGGTGAGTTCGGGTGCCAGGGGCTTGGCCATCCCAGGCACCTCCTGTGTGCATCCAACTCAGCCGGGGGGCGCTTTTCTCTCTCCCGGCCTCGAGTCATTTAGAATGGAATCTGGTGCAGGCTGGCCCCAAGGAGCTCACAGTCCCCAGGGTGCCCCAAGAAGTAGGCTGTGATGTAAGAGGGGGCTCCCTGGCTGTCACAGGGCGGTCAGTTGAGCAAAGGACAGAGACAACAAGTTCAGGCGTCTTTATTTCCCTTATGATATGGAAAAGGTCTGGAGACTTGTGTGAGGCTTGCTCTCCCAAAGCAAGTGATGTTGGAATTTTCCTGATGGGGGAGAGGAGGGGGAGTGTGTGAGGTTTATTAAAACGTCTTAGAAAGTCTGCAACTAACTCTCAAAAGGTGCACGCACACACACACACACACACACACACACACACACACATCTTCAGAGAGAGGCTCACAAAAGATGTACCTCCTAAGACAAAAGAAACTACTTAAATCAGTGGATACCAAAATAACCATCACAGTGACACCATTAAAAGCAAACCCAAAGACCTGTGCCCTTGGCCAATGCCCCTTGTGGCACATTCTACTGGGCATTTGGGCTGCCTTTTAGCTTTTATATAGGAAGTCTTTGTATTTTGTGTTAATTTGTTTTTGAGGACTTTCCTGGTGGTCCAGGGGGTAAGACCCTGCACTGCCACTGCAGGGGGCACAGGTTCAATCCCTGGTCGGAGAACTAATATCCTGCATGCTGTGTGGCACGGCCAGGCCAAAAAAAAAAAATTGTTACTGACAAAACTTTTTGCCATATTGATCATAGGCCCTTAGAGAAGCTATGTAGTGATAAAAATGTTTTAGAGAATAAGCATAGTTTTATTTCTCCACATAAGCCAGAAAGCTTCCTGTTATTAGACAATGACCTCTACAAAACTCACATTTCCCTTTTTTCTTTGGCTGCTGGGAAGCTGAGAGCTAAGTTTTGTGTTTGCAATCAAAGCAGATTCTTTTAGAATTAAGACTCAGATATGATTATTTCCATCCTTTTTTTTTGCGGTACGCAGGCCTCTCACTGTTGCGGCCTCTCCCGTTGCGGAGCACAGGCTCCAGACACGCAGGCTCAGCGGCCACGGCTCATGGGCCCAGCCGCTCGGCAGCATGTGGGATCTTCCCGGACCGGGGCACGAACCCTCATCCCCTGCATCGGCAGGCAGACTCTCAACCACTGCGCCACCAGGGAAGCCCCTGTACTTGTGACTTTTAATGCAAGTCCTTTCAAATAATCTTTGAAAAAATATATGGTCGAGGTAAACGTGAAGAGCCCAGTGCATGGTGAACCCTGATTCATTGACCACAAGGGACGAGGTATTCTTTAGAAGATGAAAAGCTCTGTCTAAACTGTTCACTTCAGTATTCTCTACACCAGTGTGTTCACTTCTAGTTATCCCCTCTCTCCCTAACTGGTACCAGCATTTGCTTAAACCAAAAATCTAGAAGCCACCCTGTTTCCCTTCTTGGCCCATTAGCAAAGCTTGTCAATTCTATCCACTTCTCTCCTACCCCACCATCCTTGTTTAAGGAATATATGTCTCACCAGAACTACAGCAACAGCTTACCCTCTTGCCCACTTGTAATCAACTTGCCACAGGATAGTGTTTTAAAACATGTCACAGGCTTCCTTGGTGGCACGGTGGTTAAGAATCCACCTGCCAATGAAAGGGACACGGGTTCGAGCCCTCGTCCAGGAAGATTCCACATGCCGTGGAGCAACTAAGCCCATGCACCACAACTACTGAGCCTGCTCTCTAGAGCCCGTGAGCCACAACTACTAAGGCTGCATGCCACAACTACTGAAGCCTAGAGCCCATGCTCAGCAACAAGAGAAGCCACCGCAATGAGAAGCCTGCGCACCGCAACAAAGAGTAGCCCCCGCTCGCCACAACTAGAGAAAGGCCGTGCACAGCACCTAAGACCCAATGCAACCAAAAATAAGTAAGTAAAGATAAATAAAAATTTAAAAATAAATAAAACCTAAGTCACGTCATGTCCATCCACTGCTTGAAATGATTCAGTGGCCCTCCATCCACTTAGAATAAACGCAAAGCTGCTTAGTGCCACCTACAGAGTCTGACCTGATGTCATCCCTCCGGGTGCATTTTGGGTCATTCTCCTCCACCCACCCTGGCCCACCTCACATGGCTTCTGCACCTGGCCCCCTCTTCCCCCAGCTCTCACCTGCGCTGACTCCCTCCTTCCCCTCCTCTAGGACTTGACCTCAAGTCCCTTCCACAGAGACACCCTCTTGAACCTTGCTGCCCCCCCTGCTCTCGTTCATGCAGAAAGGGATGGGATTTCAGGGGGTGGTGCTACCCAATGTCCAACATCAGTGGGAGAGATAAAAGCCATCATTCAACTGGACCCCATGTATTTTCTTTTGAGAACAAATCAATTGTATTTAGATATATTTATAAAATACATATAAACACACACATTTGTTTGCTTATTTCATCACTTATATTTCCCACTAGACCTTAGACACCATGAGAACAAGAACCTTATCTGATTTATTCACAAGTGTGTGTTCTCATCTGCCACAGTGCCTGGCACATAGTAGGTGCTCAACAGATGTTCTTTTTTTAAAAATTAATTTATTTTATTTGTAGTTTATTTTTGGCTGCATTGGGTCTTCATTGTTGTGTGCGAGCTTCTTCTAGTTGCAGCGAGCAGGGACTACTCTTCATTGCAGTGTGCGGACTTCTCACGGCAGTGGTTTCTCTTGTTGCGGAGCACGGGCTTTAGGTGCGCGGGCTTCAGTAGCTGTGGCACACGGGCTCAGTAGTTGTGGCGCACGGGCTTGGTTGCTTCGCGGCATGTGGGATCTTCCCGGACCAGGGATCGAACCCGTGTCCACTGCACTGGCAGGCGGATTCGTAACCACTGTGCCACCAGGGAAGTCCCCTCAACAGATGTTCTTGAACAGATGAATAAATGATTCAAAGCTCACTCTCGGCATCCCTTAGATTGATATGAGTAGCAACAGAGACTCATATCAGTTTGCAGTGGGATCAACGTAAGATGTCTGGCTCCAAATCCAAGGTTAAAAGCTCGGGTCAGAGAGTTTCACAGGTCAGCCACCCTCCATGTGTGGGGTGGAACTGGGAGGGACACAACTGGGACTTTTGCAGCCTTTAAAGTGGTGCTGGTGGTCAGGTGCCAGGGGCTTCCTCCTGCTTCTGTTTCTGTCCATATTTGGGTTTGGGTGATGGCCACAGTTCTAGGTCCATGAATGTCTTGGTTCTGGCTGGGTTGCACATGTGAAATAAACCTGTCCATGCAGACTATGGAAATAAATAGGTTTTAATAGAAATAGCTTCTTTGGAACTGTAGCATCCTGATCCTGATGCACGTGTCTTATTGGACCACCCGAGAGACCCACGACCTGTCCTCCACGCTGTGACAATGGTGAAACTGTGGTGGTGGTTATTTTCCCTTTTTCTTCCTAAATTTATGAGTGTTCCTTGAATCCCCCTTAATGTTTGCCCCAATTGTTTAAGTCTGGGGTACAGCTGGGGTTCCAGAAAAGGATTTGCCACCAGATTTAAAACATCTTTGGTTGATCTATAAGTGTTGGATTTTTGTATATCTCTGCCCAATGTACTGTGAAAATTTTCCAACACACAGCAAAGATCAAAGAATTAGTACAATGAACTGTCTGCCTGTAGCTAGCAATTGTTTACATTTTTCCATATTTGTTCTCTCTCTGCATAATACACACTCACACACACACGTTTTGTTTCATTTTTCTTATCCATTTAAAAGTATATTGTAAACAATCATGACAGTTCACAATAAATAGTTCACTCTCTGAAAAACATTTTCCTATCTATCCACAATACCATTAACACACCTATTAACATTCACTTTAACATCATCTACTATCCAGTTCATACTCAAAATTTCCCAATTGCATCAAAAATGTCTTTTATAGCTGGTTTTTTTTTTTTTCTCGAACCGGGATCCAATCAAAGGTCAGCCTGTTGGTTGTTGTGTCTCTCTCAATCTAGCACAGTCTCTCAGCCTTTTTTATTATGGCTTTGACTTTTGAACTGCCTGGTCCAGTTGTAGTATTGAAAGCCATATTCTGGATTTGTCCTGGCTGTGGATTTGTTTTTGGTTAAACAAGGTTAACAACCTTGTTTAGTGTACATAGCTGGGTCTCTGCCAACAGTCAATTTCCTCAACATATGGTGCTATGCAGGTTTATTTATAAACTGTCTCCTCCTAGAAAGAATTGAAGGCCATTTACAGTGAAATAGAAAGTCTGTTGAATAAAAGAAAATGTTTTTAGTATGTAGAAGGATGGTGGAGGGGAAAGAGGGGGCCAATATGCCATAAACATATATTAGTGTTGTTAGTGTGACGAGACATGAGATTTAACTTTGAGTTTCTGGCTGCCAAAGCACAAATGAAAAAAAAAGTTAAAAAAATCATCTTCAGGAAATATGAGCTTTACTCACCCTAGATTTATAAAAATAATTTGTCCCATAGACCTTTAGACAAATGACATCAAACAAAGTAATGAGCAGCTCCTTTAATAGCGCCATAAAATGATTCAGGAATATTCTTCATTGAGCTGCTTCCGTAATACAGACAGTCAAAGCCGGGGACACAACATTAAAATGTAACTCACTGTAGTCATTTTTTAAAGTGAGTCCAGTCTTGGTACATTGATGTCTGCATCTAACCTAATACAAGGAGAGAGCTGGCACGCCCTGAGGGTGGGTGAGTTGCCCGGCCCTGACTCTTGTCCTCAGCTCCTTACTGTCTCTGCTGGCCACCCCACGACAGGTCCTCAGTAGCAGGCAGGTCTCAGCTGGACCCTGCATCCCAGCTGGACTCTGGGGGCAGAAACAAAGCAAGTGTAAGGCTGGCCCTCTGGGATGAAGCCGAAAGCCTAGCTGTGGGTTCCCCAAGATGGACAGCCCCCCGACATCTGACAACCTGTGCGCAGAGGTAGCCACAGCTTAATTTACAAGCTCCGCCAAGATTTTCTGATAAATTTTTTTCCTTCTGCTTGAGTGCCCAACCAGAGCTCTGAACAGCACAGCCATGCTACTTTCCTCCCTCCCCGGGAAAATGTTTAGAGAAGCTGTAACAGTGAGGCTGGGTTCCAGTTTGTGAGGAGGGAGGGTCTCAGTCTGACCCCCTTGAGGCCATCCTGCCTCCATCTCCCACCAGGCCACCAGGGTGAGTTAGCTGCCAAATGTGCCCCTCAAAACCTGTGCGGTTTAGTTTGTCCATTTGAACTTTGGAAAGTGTCTGCCAGAAAACAAAGTGCATGCTCTCTCACATGATAATTTTGCAATTACCTATTATATATGACATCATACAAATTTTTGGCAGTAGAGAAAAAAAATCCCCCATGATCCCACCACTTCTGAAAATCAACTAAGGCCCTTGCTCAGGGAGACTGTCCATTCTCTCTGTCAGTGCATGTGTTAATTCCCTTCTACAATACAACTTGCGATTATACATCTATTTATACTTAGATGTATATGTGTAAACACATCTATATTTGTATTCCTTTCCAGCCTTTAAAGATATTTTTTATATTTATTATCATAATTTGTGTATAATTTTGTGTGGTATCGTTTCTCACTGAATTTTGTATCATGTGCTTTTTTTCTATTACTGCATCGCCTTTACAGAGTCATTTTTAAAAAATAGATAAGTGATTTTCCATTGAATGGATGTACTGCCATTTAATTAACTGCCGCCCTAGTTTTGGACAGTCTATCGTTTCGCCCCTCCTTTTCATCCTACATAAATCACACTTCTACGGCTATAATTATATATACAATTAGAGCATGGCTTCCTGCTACACTTCCTGGCTTGGGATGGTTCAATTCTGCCGTCATCGGCAGGGGAAAGTGATGGCATTTCCTCTTGCTGTAACTGGCTGAGGTGCAGCCAGAGCATCTAAAGTTGTATCATGTTATTGAAATATAAATGTTGGGAGAGGGACAAGGACCCGAGGGGTAGCATGAAGGAGCCCAGAGCTGGGTGGCATCGCGAAAAGGGGACACTGGGGCTGCCGATGGCAGATAAATTAGAGGCTGCTTGCTCCTGGTGTAGGACGTTGGGCAGGCATGGCCATACCTGCACTTGGCCGGAAAGCAGTCTGTGGGTTGTCTTGGTGGGCTAGCGCCCTCATGATCCATCTCTCTCTAATGCATTTGCACCTAATGCACAATGTATATTCAGTTAGAAGAGGGACCTCAGGGTGTCAGCCGCACTGGAAGATGTGGTCCTGTGAGTTGCCCGGAAGCCATACGTTTATATCATCCTGTGCTTGTCAAAGCGCTTTGAAGTTCATGATCTTGCTCTAGCTCCCCCCAGGGGGTTGTCCTGTGTTTCTATCATAATGCTTTTCACAGTTGACTTGGTGTTGTAGTCCTATGCCACTCCCACACCTCCCCCAGGACTTTGGGATTGCTAAAAAGCAGGGATTGTGTCTTTAGAGGATTAATTTTCATCAGTTTAACTTCCAATAATATAATATAAAATTATGCATTTCCATTAATAGAGTGGAAATTTTTTTTTTGAAAGAAACACTCACCCTAGTAAGTTGAACTGCTACTCTTTTTCTGTGTTCACCTCTGGCCCTGGGTTACATGTGCATGTCAGGTTTTACCAATTTATTACCACAGTATTGCTGCTGCCCTGATTTCTTCTGCTTTTTGTATGGCTTAGTCTGACCGTCAGTATTTTCCCATGATGGCTCAATGTCTATGGAGCCATCATTTTTAAAGACTCCGAGATACTCCAGAGACAGGTGGGCCTTACTGAACTCTCCCTCGTGCTGGACACAGAGCTGAGTCCACGACTGTAAGCTGTGAGCATCTTCGAACACAGCCTCAGTACACAGGGTATGAGTGGGTCGTGCCCCATCTCAATACTCCAGTACCTAAGAGGTGACTGGGAGCACCCCACTGCAGGGCAAAGAGCAGAGCCCTCCCCGTCCCTCTGTGCCCAGCTGGACTCCAGCGCCCCAGCTCTCTTCTTCCCACACTTGCTTGGGGAAGGTGCAGCCAGATGTGCAGTCCCGCCTGAGATAAGCCCCGCTCCATTACTGACCATCCCCTCCGAATGCGTTTTCTGGACAGTTGGTTGCTATGCTCTGGAATTTCAGACCATGCTGAATTTACTTGTTTTATGGCTTGGAATTTCAGGAGCAACACCACAGATGTTAAACGTGTGAGTCTCTTGGTGCTAGTAAAATAAACCTTAATCAAACAGGGGTGTTGTGACCCAAAGAGTTCGATAGCCCTGAATACATTATGTCAATCACCAATACAGATGTGGGGAGTTGAGTCATCGGGCAGCATGGTAACTTTATATGGTCAGAGAGCCAGCTGTGAATATTTAAGGGGGGAAAACCCTTTTTTATTTCTAGACAAATATAGTTCTGATCATAACTCAAATATTTTCTTTAGTCAAAATACTGATTTCTCTTTCTCACCAAATTCTCCAGAGAAGCCCTTGTGTTTTTCAGCTCGACCACATGCAAGGTTAGATTAAAAGCTCACTTTTTTGTTTTTTGGTTTTGGGTTTTTGGGTTTTTTTACAGTACACGGGCCTCTCACTGCTGTGGCCTCTCCCGTTGCGGAGCACAGGCTCCGGACGTGCAGGCTCAGCGGCCACGGCTCACGGGCCCAGCCACTCCGCGGCATGTGGGATCTTCCCGGACCGGGGCACGAACCCGTGTCCCCTGAATCGGCAGGCGGACTCTTAACCACTGCGCCACCAGGGAAGCCCAGAAGCTCACTTTTGAAATAAGTTTGAAGCACTTTTTTTTAAGGCTAGCATTTTATCCTCACAGATAAAAGTCCTCCCCAACCATCCTTGCTGTGAATGGAGTAATAGTATCCCCTGAGGGCTCAGAAAATCCCCGATGCTGGGATGGAGACACTGAGGTTGGCTTATGTCAAGGTCACATGGTGGCTTCTGGGCAGAACTTAACCTGCTGACTCCTGACCCAATTGCTAGTATGTTAACACTCAAGCCTTGTACTCGAGCAACGCTTTTCAGAGAAAATGGCTTTTGTGGCTGGGCAAATGAATTTTGGTGGAAAAAAAGCATTTTAATGTAGTTTTCATGGCTGCCTGGAGGACTTAAAGGCAACAATGACTTTTCCATGAATTATTTTACCTACTTCGTCCTGGGCTTATAAATAAAAAGACCCCAAGAAACCCACGTTTCCTCATTTGTAAAAGAAGGCAATTAGACTCTGTGAATTCTAGGTTTTATGGATCAGTAATTCTGTTTTTCCAGAATCCATTTGACTTAGGAATACCAAACCTAGACGTAGATGGACATAATGTAATATCCGTAAGTGCCGTGTGTTATAATGAAAAGTAAACAGATGATTGATTTAATTTTTTAAAAGTATATTCTAATTGTGTAGGTATTACAGAATATATTCTCCTTAATTGCAAAGAAAAACAAACATTACAGGGAAAGACTACAGTCCCCTCAGACACCCCACCCCCCAATCCTAATTCCCTCCTGCTTCTCCTAGAGACTGTTATTGGTTTGGGATACGTACATAATAGAGACCTTTTAAAAATGCATTTACAGCCAGGGGCTCTCACATATACCCCTAAAATACATATAGTATTGTTTTTAGTGTTTTTTTTTTTAATGTAAATTGTTTCACATCTTGACTTTTCAGTCAACAGTCTGTCTTGGAGATCTTTCCATGTTCATGTGTATAGATTTAGCCCTTATTTATTTATTTGGGCTGTTGGAAGATTTGCTCTGGTCTCCCATCTCCCCTCGTCCAGGCTGTCTTCCTTGACTTCACCAGGTGCATCTAAAACATACTCTCCTCCCACTGTTTGAAAGAGTGCCCCCTTCAAAGCTCTGTCAGCCATCAGCGGCACTGTGGGCTCTCCCTGCCCCTCCACCTCTCAGAATTCCTCATTCCCTCACACTCTGTCACCTACCTTTGTGTATGTTATCACTTGGATTTTACTTACGTTTTTATCATCACATGGACTTCCCTCAGTTATAATTAACCTAACCCTAACCCTAACCTAATCAATATTTGTTTCTGTGCTGTCTCCTCACCAAATTACCTCTGTGAAGACTAGGAGGATGTTTACGTTTATTGATCCCTGCAGCCATGTGCAAGGTCTGGCACACAGTAGGTGCTCCTAAAGGTGGGCTGGCCTGCCCGAGGCGGGGCATGTGGGAGGGAGCTGCCCCATCAGGTGAGGGAGGGACAAGGCAGGGTTGCCGCAGACCCTCCCGTGGCCAGGATCACCATGCAGGGGGGATAGTCCCCTCCGAGCCCCCGATACACTTTTTCATTAGGGAGATTGAAGGCTGCTTCTTCATGTGCAGAACAGTCTATGGCTGAAATGGAATCTGCAGACCAGTTCCCACAGTGCTTCTGCTCCTGTTAAAAATAAACCCGACTCTATCTAGGAGGGTTTGTTTTAACAACAACAACAAAAATTCCACATCCCTCCCAAACCTGCCTTTGAGCAAAAGCCCGATGCAAAGACTTAATCTTTAACTGAAATGCAGGGTGCAGCATAAACTAATAAAGGCAGTGCTAACCTTTTACATCTTCCTATCAAAACCCACCTCCCTGGGAGTCGCCCGTTCAGGTACTTATTATGCTGGGTCCATGGGAAGGGAACAGTTACTGACATTGCTCAGACACTAACATAATATCAAAACTGTACAGCAGTATTTTGCTCTGCATAAAGCATGTACTTTATATTTATTTCAGATGTCAGGTAATGCTAATTTTTTAGGCTAACAAATATAAATAAGAAATAAGAAAAATATGGGAAAATTTCTAGATCTCATATTTCACATATCAGGTGATACTAATTTTTTAGATTAACAAATACAAATAAGAGATAAGGGGAAATATTAAAGTAACTCAGACACAGAAAGACAAATATCATATGATATCACTTATATGTGGAATCTTAAAAGAAGGGTACAAATGAACTTATTTACAAAACAAAAGTAGGGTCACGAATGTACAAAACAAAACTTATGGTCACCAGGGGATAAGGGGGAAGGGATAAACTGGGAGATTGGGATTGACATATACACACTACTATACATAAAATAGATAGCTAATAAGAACCTGCTGTATAGCACAGGGAACTTTACTCAAAACTCTGTTATGGCCTATATGGGAAAAGAATCTAAAAAAAAAAAAAAAAAGGTGGATATATATATATATACGTATAACTGCTTCACTTTGTTGTACACCTGAAGCTAGCACAACATTGTAAATCAACTATACTCCAATAAAAATTTATTTAAAAAAAGAGATAAGGGGAAATATTATGGGAAAATCTCCGTAGTTGTTGATTCCTCAGAACCTCACGCAAGTTACCAAGGAAGACTGTGATTACAGGCGTGCATATATGGGATAAGGATTTGAATTTTTTGCCTGCAAGGGAGGTGGGAATGAGATGAGGAAACAAAGCAAGCTGTGCATTCTGAGTTAGCAACCACTATTAGACATAAGTATATATCAGGGAGTTCTTTTCTATTGAAGAAAACCCTTTGTATGAAAAGATACATCCTTTCAAACATGATTAATATGTCTTGCCTGGAGCTTTCTACTCAAATTATTTGTAATTCTAGCGAGGAGGAAGCATTCCTTTCTAGCCAAAACAGCCATCTGGATGAATACAAATGAGTTTGTAAAAGGCTTGTGTTACTAACGGGGTAAATTCCGGTAGGTGACCTTCTTTGTTTGAGCTCTGTTGTTGAAGGCTGCTCTCAGCCGCAGCCTGGCTTGTGTTCTCTTTGGGCTAGACGGATGGAGGGCCATGGCAACGCTGAGGCTCACTCTGGAGCACATTCTGCCTGTGGCAGAGATGGGGGAGAGAAGGAGAGCGGAAGCCGTTTCCAGAACCTTCCACCGCTTCCAGAACCTTCTGCCGTCTCCAACATGCAGGTTATTTCACTGAGCAAAATCAATTTGCCAGCAGCCAACCTGGGTCCCAGGGTGAATCACTCATCTCCAGGACAGGACAGGGACAGATGCTCCCTGCATGGATGGACAGCTCAGGGGACCCACATTCTTCAGGATCAACTGATGGGGAAGGAATCCCAGCTCAGCTCTCCAGCGAGAAACAGCCAGGAAGAGACCTGCAGCCCAGTGGGAAGAGCAGAACCCGGGAAGTAACTAAGTTGCCTTCTTTCTGAGTCGGGAAAGGTTAAAACGTTCCAGGAGGAAGAGCTGCCTAGCCCTTGGCTTCCCAAGGCACAGAGGTTAAAAGCTTGAAAGCAGATTTGTGGGTTCAAATCCCACTCAAGCTGTGGGACCTGGGCAGTTAGGTTCCTCTCCAGCTTCCCTTGCCTTACCTGGGAAATGATGGTAAATAATATCAATAGTACTTGCCCCAAAGGACAGTGGTGACAATTATATGACTTAAGTGTGGAACACTCTTACCGCATTGCCAGGAACATGTTAAAGATGGAAGAAATGTTAGTTTTAATTATATATTCTTTATGAGTAAGTTTACCATTATCAGTTACTCATCTTTAGCAATAGTTAAAGGGAGTGATAACTAAAAAAATTTACCTCCTGGGGTTGAGGCGAGAGAAGTTGAAAACCAAGGCTGATCTGACGATATTGACAACATTGTGTCAAACAGTGAAGAGTAATAACTAATATTTTAAAAAGCAAAAAGTTTTGCTGGCCCATTCGAGTCAGTTTAAATGATAAAATTGGACTTTTTTCCACTGATTTTTGCTATCTCAGCTCTGCGTCAGACCAGTGTCTGGAAAAGAGATGTCCCAGCGATGCTACAAAAACCAGGTTTCTGAGGACCCCTTCTAAAACCTGAGCTTAAACGTTTTAAGCAGCAAAAATAAGTGCCCCCCCCCAGTAACAGAAAAATAAGCAATGAGGGAAAAAAAAGAAATTAGGAAATTAAATTGAGATGTCCTGGTAAATGCCTAAGCAGTGACGATTACTTTTTCCTGCCAAACATGGTGAACTGCTTTTTCTCCTATTTTCTCCCTAGAGAGTGAAGAAATTATTGCATGATAAGTCATTTATCTTCAGTGCAGGTACAACAGGATATAACCACATATTACCCAAAATGGGGAATTCACGTCACATTATTTTCCATCGGTGAGTAATAGACAGGAAATGGGAAATGTCACTACAAGGCTGGCTGGCCATCTGGTCAAAGCCTCTCTATGAATACGGCAGCTGATCTACATGGAAATATTAAAGCAACAAAGTCCGAATCTGTTTTGCTTCTCCAGGGAACTTCAGTTCATGCATGGAAGGAAGGCAATAAGGTCCAATTATTCTGGATGGGGCTACACAAGGCACATGAAAATTATCTCGTGTTGGGTAGCTCTAAAGCTAAGTATTTTTTAAAATAGCCATCAGTCACTCCAAGTAACAAAATCAAACAAACTGATCAATCTCTGAGGAGCTACCCATTAATCAAAAGATGGTGATGAGATGTTGGCAATTTTTCATTATTCCACGTGTAATATTTTACGTCTGACATGCTGACAGGGTGGTCCGAATAGATGAAATTATCACGTCCAAAAGGAAGGACAGTTCAGCTTCGTGTGTTGGACCATCTATGCATTGCCTGTTGAATACGGATCCCCAAGTTTTCCCTTTTAAAGTGTTCGCTTTCCTCTTATTTGGGGTGCATGGTCCCTGTAGGTGACAGTGACAATAATAAGGGGCTCTTACTTGGAGCATGGGGAAACCCAGTGCCTCTCTGGTGGTTCTCAGAGCCAAGGTTCTGTCCATCAATGTCCCATGTCTCAGGAGGTCAGTGGATTGGCCCTGCCATGCACAGAAGGAGCCTGTCTGACTTTGGAGGTGAGATGGATTGTACTACGCAGTAGGTGATGATCAGACCCAGAGGAGAGATTAGTTAAAATCAAACTGGAGTGAAGTCTGTCTCAGGTATGACTGCTCAGGCCAACCTCACGAGTGTGGTGTGTTCATCAACTTAAAGTTGACTTGAATGAACACACCTAAAAAATAATAATAATAAAGCCCTTCATCTGTTTTTGTTTTTTCTACCTCAGTGAAAACATAAATATCCCAACGGGTCCCTCTGGACTTTCAAATCTCTGAGTCCTTGGTCAAGTCAGTCCATTTCTCTAGGGCTCAGCTTCATCATCTGTGAAATGAGAGTGAATGCTAGATCAGGGGCGGCCGGCTAGGACGGTGGGCCAGACACGGCCCTCCGCGTGTTTTTGTAAATAAAGTTTTATTGGAACACAGCTATGCCCTTTGCTTCTGTGTCATCATGGCTGCTTTCACACTACAAGGGCAGAGTTAAGCAGTTGTAACAGAGACCGTGTGGCCAGCAAAGCCTAATATATATACTGTCTGGCACATTACAGTAAGAGTTTGCTGGCCCGTGGGCCAGGTGATTCCCACAGAGGTTCCTTCCAGCCCTGAAATCTGTGATTCTGAGAAGAATAGGAGGCCTTTGGGTACCTGAGTGGAAGGGACAGCACTGAGGAGGGAAGCTCAGAAGGGAGGCTGCATGGGCCAAAATAAACATTCCTTTTCCCTCATGATATTGCTTCCCTCTGGCCCACAGGCCATGCTTTGGGGGCCCACAGCGGAAGTGGGGCAGGGCACAGAGAGCGGCCGCAGCTCACGTTTTCAAGATGCGACAACCCTTTAGCAGCAGACAATTCCCAATAAGGAAATTGATGATGCCAGGGGCTCCCCACACCTTCCAAGGGCCTGACCCTCCACGTGCAGGACAGTGTGCAGCTGGGGGTCATACTGGGGATCTTGTGGGTGGCCCCTCATCATCAGGGCCTGATTCCACCCCGAGGGCATCTGCTCCTGTCTGCTTTGCTCTGGGCACCCCACGTGTGGCTGCCAGACCTAGCCCAACCCTTCCCAGCCTGTCACTTGTCTGCTCAGGAAGTCCCCGTTCAAAGCTTCTGCCAAGTTTCCCCCTCAACCTGGCCTCATGCCAGCTTCTCTGCTGTTCCCTGCCTTCCCTGCCTTGGCCTGGGGGCTCCTCTCCATCCTCTGACCGCCTCCAGCAACCCCCTGACCACTGTGCTGCTCCTCCAGCCCCAGATCCTTCTCTTTCTCCCCACCCCTAGTTTCAATGTCTTCATCCCTCAAGGCTCAGCTCAGTGTTCACCTCCTCCATGAAGCCCACCAGTCTCTCCTGTTCCCCCAACTCCCCTAGCATATTTCAGCAGACCAGCAGCTACTCATTCTGTGCACTTCAGTTCTGTCTCTGTGCACAACCACGTGCCCTTGACATCAGGGTCTCTGTCTCATATTTCTCTTGAGGTCACAGGATGGGGCCTTGACTAGGAGTCAGCGCTTAATTGATTCTCGAGTGGTCTGGGCAGCCCTGCCAAGGAGGGCCTGGCGTTTACTCTCCATGAGAGGGAGGTAACTGACCGGCATATCTGCTCAGCTGTATAAGATCCACAGAGCAGCTTCCGAGGGCAGCAGGAGATGAAGAGGGCTCTCAAAGGGCCCAGAACTCCAAGGGCGTGAGTCGAGGTGGCCCAGCAGCCCAGGGAGAGCCAAAGCGAGGGCACCTTGCATCTGTGCCTTGCGTCCCCAGCGCGCACCAGAATGACCTGAGAAAAGGTGGGCGTCCTGGACCCTCACTCACCCAGGGTCCCAGTTCCAGTCCCGCTGTGCATCACAGCCTGGTGCAGATGACGTGGGACAGGACGTCTCCACACGGGTCCTGTTTTCCGTCCTACCAAGTGCCTACTGGTCCTGCCAGAAAATGGCCAGTGGCTGCACCTGAATGTGACATTTGAACGCCAAGTGGCTGCATTCGCCCTAGTGGGCCCAGGTCCAGCAGGTTCTGGGTATATGATCCTGGCTATTGCATGGCATCAGGCAGACCATTCCCCTGGCTCCTGGGCCTCCACCACGGTCATGTGAAGCCTCACCTGAAGGGAGGGGAGCCTAGTTCTCACTGTAACTGGCTCTCCTGTTTCCCTCATACAGGGTAAAATTCAAGGCAGATGAATGTTGCCAGTAGCTTGCACTGCTGAGGAAGTGGGGGGTGGGATGGAGCTACAGGAGGATTTCTTGGGCTCATGGAGGGCAGTCAGGCCCCGGTGTTGAGGTCATGTGCCTCCCCATTCTGTCATTACCGCTCTACTGTCCTGGATGTAATGCTCCAGCCAGCAGGATTGGAGCATCTCAGAGCAGGCAATCGAGTGATGGGGACGTCCCTTCCCATTTGTCATTTGGGAGGGCGCCTAATCCACTTTCCACCTAAACTGGGAAACTTCCTAGATTATATTCTAAATCATTAAAGTTTAAGTCCTGAGTTCAGACCCTCACTTGCAAAAGTTTGGGTGAACACAGATATCTAAACAATTTAGCTTAAGAACGTTCCTTTTGGCACACGCACACACACACACACGCACACACACAACACCATTTATCTGTGTCCAGATGACGTTTCAAGAGATGGATCTGTGCTTTCCAAAACGTGATTTCCTGCAAGATGTGCAGGAAACTAACCTATTATTTGAAGCCATCTCTTTGCTCTGTACAAAGGCAATGAAAAGAAATACACACAGAGGGTGATAGAGACTGTAGCCCTTACATGTGGGATATAATGGGTGTGCTCAGGCTCGTGCCTTTCTCCCTGGAGCTGGGAGGGTGGAAGCATCGAGTAGCGAGAGGGTCCATTCAGGACAGTGAGTGACACTGGACGGAACAGGGTGGGGAGGGGGACGGTCCACACCGAGTGCCCTGGTTGGTCTCAGGCTCGGTCTCTGCAACGACATGGGTGTCTGCCCACACCATCTCATATGTGTGGACCATCTCATCTCCCCCTCTTCCTTAGCAAACTCCTCTGCTCCCAGGAAGATCACGCACGAACACCAGGGATCTGTGGCTGGCGGTGCTGGGGCGGTAGAGGCAAGGTCCTCGCTGCTCATGACCTAGTCACCGAGACCGACATACTCCCTGTGTTTG
>RJWK010048490.1:0-16861 GCA_004363435.1 Platanista minor
TCTGTGATAGGTATATACCTCTTACTATCTATAAGCCTCAGTATTTGCATTTCCACAATTAAAGGGAACAACTAGAGTGTTTCTGTTACTTCTTACCCTGGGATTCCATGGGAGCAAACCCTATGCCTACTCTTGTAAGATGTATATTGTCAAATGAAAAAAAAAATGCACGACCTAAAAGTTGAGAATTATGTTTTATTTGGAGGATTTTCTGAGGACTCAAGCCCAGGAGGCAGTCTCTCAGATAGCTCTGAGGGACAGTTCTGAAGGGATAAGGGAGGAGCAATGATATATAGGGGTTTTCAAACAAAAACCAGGTAGTCTGGGCACAAAAGATTATTGTTAATTAAAGAAAAACAGACATCTTAAGTTAATGAATTTAGCACTTTTCTGTAGAAAGTTGCAAGAGTCTGGGCTCATTGAAATCATTGCTTTGATATGCACTTCAGCTATCTGGGGCCAGTATCATGTTCTTTCCCATCCTGTATCACCCTCAGGGTACATTGTTGTGGGTGGCTGCTGTTGACTGCTTGGTGGCCACAATATCCTTTGTTTGCTGATATGGCAGAAGGCATTCTTAGGTCCACAATACCTAATGATGATATACTTTTATTTGTAAAAGCTTTTTTTCTTTTCACAAAGACTATATTCTCCTCCTTTTTTGGTTTATTTTGTATATTAGCCCACCCTTATTCATTTATTAAAAGGAGAGATACGAAATATCTGTTATGCACTTCCCTTGCCTTCTTGAGCATGCATGATATATACTATGCAGTAAGGAAGTTGTGTTAAGACACACAAAAAAATGTAAGATAAGGAAATGTATGAAAAGTGTTCCATTGATAGTCCTGATTATGGAGCACTTGAACTTTAAAGGCAGGCTGATTGGCTTTTCATTGAGGGGGTCAGGGAATGTTTGTATGAAGGTTTTAAGATCTGCTCAGGCATCTGTTTAAGAAACAGATGTTTAGACATCTGTTTAAGAAAACAATACTGAAATATTATTCTCTCAGGCCATGGTTCCCCCCTTTATTCCTCTACACCTTAGCCCCTTTTGCTTTGTTAAATCTCACTTTTTTTTTCTTTTTTCTGGCTGCTTTGGGTCTTCATTGCTGTGCACGGGCTTTCTCTACTTCTTTGTTACAGTGCGCGGGCTCCTCATTGCAGTGGCTTCTCTTGTTGCGGAGCACAGGCTCTAGGCTCGTGGGCTTCAGTAGTTGTGGTGCATGAGCTTAGTTTCTCCATGGCATGTGAGATCTTCCCAGACCAGGGGTCAAGCCCATGTCCGCTGCCTTGACAGGTGGATTCTTAACCACCGCACCACCAAGGAAGTCCTTCACTTTTATTTTCAAAATAAAATTTTCTGTTTAAAGACTCATGTAAGCTTCAGACCATTGCTTCACAGAGTATGTTCTTTCAAAGACTATTCTGTCCGATGGCAATAAGCATAACATGGAAAAATAATCATTCTATTGTAAGGATTAGCTATGTGTATAATGAAATCATCAAAATTAGGTTAGTAGAAATATTGTAGAAAATGACATTGAATCTTGAGCTAAAATCTTCAGGAGATGAAAGACAGTTACATTTAGGGTCAATAGATGACTCAAATAAGGAGGATTAATCTCATCTAATGACAGGTAACTCAAAGTTGGGAGTGTAAAGCAGCTCTTTGCAGGAAACTACCCTCAGTAGGAAGCCCCTTTTCTTGTCACTTTAGCAAAACTATATTGTAACTAATTTTAACCAGGCACCCCCATGCTCTACTCTTTTCCAGCCCAGGCACACCTTTCAAATCTTTTAATCACACAGTGCTTTGCCTAACTTGTCAGTTCTTTCCATAGGTCAAAGAAGTAGAAATTAAGAATAAGTAAATAACACATGACCAAATCTTTTCTCTAGCTTTCCCTTCAGTAATCTTTCAAACAAACTCTGTGACCAAACTGTGGAACAAGATAACATCTAGAGGAAGATCACAAGAAGTTGAGGAGCCTGCACAGTGGGGGATGGTGATGACTCTGACTTCCTGTCTCAGTGATTATTACTTCTCTTCATGGACGAACAGAATCTTCAGAGAGGGTTTTTTGGGGACACTGAGTCCACCATCTCCCCAGACTGTCGGCATTCTGATTAAAGACAACTTTTTTTTCTATCAACATTTGTCAATTTGATTTTGTAAGTGGTGAGCAGCAGGCCCCGATTCAACAACAGGAGTTTCTAGGAAGGACAGGGAGAATACTTGCCATCCTCCAGGTTCAAGTGTAAGGAAGGAACAGTGGAGGCATTCTCTGGTCATGCCAATCCAGAACAATGGGACACCTACCCTAACCCAGGTCCAGAGATGAGAGGGGAGTGGGAGAGCAAACCGTTACTCTTATAAGAGGACTCAGGGAATCAGGGTCCTCACTAACAGACTGGGTTTAATTAATGCTTTAAGGTGATTGAAATTTTAGAGGGGAGATTGAGAATGTAGAGATCATGTTGATGACTGACTAAAGGGGCCTAAGGAAAAAGATTCTGGGTGTTGATAAGAAGTTTATGAGATTAGAAAAAGGGAGGTACAGAGTTATATGGATTTGGCAATATGGAGGTTTCTGATGACATGGATTTGCACAATTTTCTTAGTAATGGGAATAGAAGCCCAGTTGGAGGGAAATGGGAAAGATTGAGAGGTGATAAAAATGTCCACACCTGAAAACTTTGCTGTTGAAAGACACAGAGAAAAGAGGTATTAACTCATAGATGTGAGTTATTATTATTATTATTATTATTACTTTTATTATTTATGTTTACCTGGGAGGGATGAGGTATATTTATAGCCTGATATAAATTATCTTGAAATAAAAGGTAAAACACCTTAGGTAGGAGAAGGAGCATAAAAAGACAGGAGAGAAATTTTAGAGTGAATGAGAGAAGCTTCACTCCAGAGCTAAAGTGCATGGATTAGACTTTGAATGAGGCACACTCTATTCAAGTACTTTTTATTGGTTTTATTTAAATCCAAGAAAAACCCAATTATGTAGGTATAATTATGATCATTTTATGGATGAGGAAACTGAGTCAAGAGAGGACTAAGTAAAAAGATATTCAGTGTCACACAACTAGTAAATGATATAGTGAAGATTCAAAGCTAGGTTGGTGGGCTTCCCTGGTGCCACAGTGGTTGAGAGTCTGCCTGCCGATGCAGGGGACATGGGATCGTGCCCCGGTCTGGGAAGATCCCACTTGCTGCAGCGTCCGGAGCCTGTGCTCCACAACTGGAGAGGCCACAGCAGTGAGAGGCCCGCATACTGCAAAAAAAAAAAAAAAAATCTAGGTTGGTTTGAATCCAGATCATGACCCTTTAACATAGCAACTATCATTTGGTTAAAGGTCACAGGGAGAATTCCCATAAAACTCCAAGCTGTGTTGACTAATTTGTAAATTATTATAATGACAACTATTAAGCATTATTTTTATAAAATCCCATTTGCCTCAGTTATTTTATTCAATATGTTATCATGTTGATAGAATAAATAATCAACATATAAATACACTCATCCTGACAGAATATTGAATACTGTGAAACTGCAGGTTGCTTATAAAATCACTCTAATTTATGCTATAGAGGGCAAGTTGAGCTAAGGGGAAACAAAAATTCCTAAACTGGGTTAGAGAACATGGAGTGGATGCCTCAAAGAATACTATAACTTTGTTCTCCTAGAAAGAGGTAGAGGGTACAAATAGTGAGAATGCTGTTTTCAACCAACCAATTCAAACTTAAATATGCTTAAATTTACTATTTTGTCGCTAAAAATATTTTCATAAATCTACGGTTTGTTAATTATTTATAAATTCAAATTTATCTCCAATGGTTGAAATTTGAGACCACAGGAGATTTAAAAGAATGTAAAATAGACTCTAAAATAATTTTCAAAAGAAGAACTGCAAATGACTTTAGCTTCAGCTTCGAAATAAGTGCACATTACATAAAGCCAAACATCACATAGTTTTATAAACTTTGATGTATTTGTTAAAACCTCAATCATCTTGTCACATGTCCATAACTCAGAAAGTCCCAATAAGCCCAATTTAGTAGAATGTGCTAATTTATAAGGTTTTGGAGTATTGGCATGATGTCTCTTTTGTATTGTTTTTATTATTAGCACCTTGTATATTGCTGTGTATTTGGTACCCAACAATATATATTTACTGAGTTACAGAACAATGCACACTCTTATTAGTAAGAAATCTGTAGTTTTGCTACACCTTTAGCTTTAGTGTGATTTCTGGGAATTAGGTATTGTTTCATTTTACTCCAAAGAATCATATTTATCTACTAAATAAATAAAATCCACCTGAGAGCAATACTGTGTTTAATACAGATGTTAAAAAACTTGAATCAATATAATTTTCATGGGATAGGGTTTCTTTCATTTCGAGAACAAACTTCAAAATTAAAGTCCTGTGAGTTTTATGTGTATCAAAAATATTTCTGTTTCATATGCTCAGTTTCTGCTTATGTTAATAAAACAAATGGATACAACAATTCAGTTTCTCTTTTATTCATTCATTCACATAAAGATGCAAACTAGGAAAACAGTGAATTAATTTTGACATAATCAAAACAAAAACATTTTTATGACTAAATTCATACCACATAGGGAAACAAAATTATTCTTCTTTCTATATCATTACTTCTGCTCACAGGGAATACAATGATAATGAAATTTAAGTGAAACTTGATATGAAGTTATACCAGAATAAGATATTCATAATATTATAAAAATCTCAAACACTTCATATAATATAAAAATGTTTATTTTATTCAGGTAAACACAGACATTATAAGAAACTTAATCTTATGCAATAGAACATTCAAATGAATGTTGAATATTGAATTTACACAATCAAAATAAAGTGAAAATCCAAAGATAAGGAAAAAATTCAATATTAACCTTCTTTTGGAAATATTTGACTTATCCATTTTGTTTCATGCTTCTAATTATGCTAAAAATTAATAGCTGATATTCAAGGAATCTATTTTTCATAGAGTTAACTATTTTTATGTATGAACAAACATATTTACTGGACTTTGAAACAATAAAGACTATGAACACAACACAAAATCAGATGAATCAATTAAATCAAGTGGCCAACAAATTTTACAATATTCAGTCCAAAATTATTCAATTTTATGTATACAGTAGAACATTGCTTTGCTGATAATATTAGTCATATCTTAAGGAAGATATTCCAAAACTGGTTCTCTTGCAATAATTTTGTCATTTTAGGTAGACACAAAATTTTCCACCGTTTGTGGAAATTTACATTAGAATGTAAATTCAGTGTATCTTGGTTGCAGAGGTCTCACTATCTCAAAAGGGATACTGCTCCAAATTAATTACCTTATTCATCTCAGAGAGTAATTCAGGTTTAGAAAACTTTTATTGTATTTTTGAGGTATTTTTTTAGTGATCAATCTAAGTCTTATATTAAACATCTGAACCTATCAGAATTGACTTCAAACTTATATTCTCTTAGTTCTAGTTAAATACAGAAATTATAGTTCTGTAATGTTCCATTCCTTCAAATCTCTTTATATTAATACTGTTAATATGAAAAATAATCAATCATAATGATTAAAATTTTTAAATAATTAAATATTAAAATTAATATTAATTAATATTGCATCTGTATATGGTGCACCCTTAAAATACCTTTTAAAATGAATATATAATCTTATATCTCTAAAGAGGCTGAGAGACAAAACAAAGCATGTATATATAAAGTTTAATGTCTTATTTACCATTTCTAGTTCTCTTAATTTCTTCCTGTCGGTTCTACTTGCCATCTTTTATCATTTCCTTACTCCAAAAGCTTGCTCTCTCCTCCTCACTTCTTGTCATTACTGTCAAATATATTTCCTTTCTATATGTGATAGGCCCAATAATACAAGTATATACATATTGTTTTATATAATTTCTTATTAAATCAGTTAAGGAAAGAAGAAATATGAAATTATACTGTATTTTGTAATTACCTGCACACTTACCTTTACTTGTATTCTTTTTTTTTTTTTTTAAATGTGGATTTAAGTTACTGTTTAGTGTGACTTGCTTTCAGCCTGAAGAACTTCCATTAGTACTTTTTGGAAATCATGTCTTCTAGCAATGAATTCTCTTTTGTTCATGTGGGAATGCCTTTATTTAGCCTTTATTTTTTAAAAATTAGTTTTGCTGAATATAAGATTTTTTATTGACAGTTTTTTACTTTCAGCATTTTGAATATGTTCTCCTTCTCCCTTCTGGTCTCCACATCTTTCTGATTAGAAGTCAGCTGTATTCTTATTGAGGTTCCCTTATATAAAATGAGGCACTTTTCTCTTATTACTTTCAAGATTTTTCTCTTCATCTCTGGCTTTCATTTTGTCTCTACAGGGTCTATTTTTGAATCCCTTTGTGTCTATCCTACTTGGAATTCATTGAGCTTCTTGGGTGTGTAGATAAGGATTTTTCATCAAACTTGGGAAGATTTCAGCCATTATCCCTTTAAATATTTTTAATATTCCTTTCTCTTTTTCTCTACCTCTGATACTACCATTACATGTATGTTGGTGACTTTAATAGTGCCCCACACTTCTCTAAGGCTCTGCTCATATATCTTCACCTTTTCTTCTTTCTATTCTTTTTATTGTATAATCTCTACTGATCTACCTTCAAGTTTGTTGATTCTTTTTCCAGTACAAACCTGCTCCTAAACCCTTCTAGTGAATTTTTCTTTTGAGCTGTTATACTTCCGAATCCAGAATTTCCACTTGGCTCTTTTTTAATATATTGTCTATTTGGTGAGACATTATCATTATACCTTCTTTTAATTCTTTAAACATGGTTTGCTTTGTTCCTCAGACATATTTATAATCACTGCTTTGAAGTCGTTTTTACTAGGTCCACTTCGTGTGTCCCTTCAACTGCCTCTATTACCTGCTTATTTTCTGTGTATAGGTCATATGTTCTTCCTGTTTCTTTGCATGCCTCATACATTTTTTGTTGAAAACTAGATAGTATACTGTAGAAAATCTGGATGCTGACCCCTATCCTCAGGAGCTGTTGTGGTTACTTTTTGCTTGGACATTTGTTTGTTTAGTGACTCAGCTTAACTAATCATGTGGTTTGTTTCCATAGCAGTGTGTAGTCTCTGTTATAGCTGCTCTTATTTGTTTCTCCTTGTTTTTAGGTTTTGGTCTGGCTACCCAGGTATGCCAGTTATTTGTTCTATGTTAAATTTTTACCCTTTACCTTTACATGTGTATCTGTAGTTTGAAGCCTGTTGAGGGAGTTTATATGTTTTGCCTCACATTCACCCAATGATTAGTAGTTTGGACGCTTCCTCTCTGGTTTTTTTTTTTTTTTTTTTTTTTTTCATGAGAGGTTGCTGCTTTGGGCAAGCACATAATCTTCCAGATTGGTGGGGATGACTGTGATTTATCAGGAGTTTGGTTAAACTACTTATGCCAGTGAGGGTTCATTCTTTGTTGATGGGTCTGTGTGCAGTTCGGGAAATGCTTTCAAGTCTGTTCCACATCCTGCACTGATTGCTTCTGAGTGGGGACAGTCTAGTGCATGTACACAGACTTCCTGATCCACAGAGTGGCTGATTTCCAGGAGGACTATTCTTGGCTGTTTCTTTTCTTGGTTCTGTCTATTAAACTTCTAACTGCTCTGCTATTTTCCTTGTATCATGGAGCTGTCAGCTTTCTTTTAATCACTTTTCACCAAGATCTGCAATGTTTCTGACAAGACCCTTAAGCATGGAGTTCTCTACCCTTTCTCCCAAATAAAGTAATTCCCCTCAGGTAGAGCTGTGGAACTCTTTGTCCTTATAGCCTGTCTTTCCTCCTGGGTAGAAGCCCTGTGTTTTGCACTGAAGCTGAGGATGGAGACATGCTTTTCCGGAAATGATACCCCTACTCTACAAGTGTGTACTTGAGTGGATAGTTGGCACCTTCTGTTATTATTTTTGCATTTTCCAGAATGGAACCTTCAATCTATTAGTGAGTTGGGGGTGATGATAATCAGAGCCCCAGTGTTCTGGGCCTGCTACACTTGGTGTAGAACTTCCTGATAAACCTTCCCCTCCTGGGGAAAAATTATAGCCCCAAACTGGCAGCTGGTATGAGAAGAAACTTCAGTGATCTTGGCCACACCTCCCTGGAGTACAGTGCATATCACTGAGCTTCCATAACACAGAGGTTGTGGTGGTAAAGGAGCTGGTTGTTGCTGTAATACCATAAACCCTCATTGTTCTTACTGAGATTTAGTAGGCTTTTTAATTTTTTTAACATCTTTATTGGAGTATAATTGCTTTATCATGTTGTATTAGTTTCTGCTGTATAACAAAGTGAATCAGCTATATGTATACATATATCCCCATATCCCCTCCCTCTTGAATCTACCCCCACAATCCTTATCCTACCTCTCTAGGTGGTCATAAAGCACCGAGCTGATCTCCCTGTGTTATTCAGCTGCTTCCCACTAGCTATCTATTTTACATTTGGTAATGTACATATGTCCACGCCACTCTCTCACTTCATCCCAGCTTACCCTCTCCCCTCCCAGTGTCCTCAAGTACATTCTCTACATCTGCATCTTTATTCCTGTCCTGCCCCTAGGTTCTTCAGAACCTTTTTTTTTAAAGATTCCATATATATTGTTAGCCTACAGTATTTGTTTTTCACTTTCTGACTTACTTCACTGTATGACAGATTCGAGGTACATCCATCTCATTACAAATAACTCAATTTCGTTTCTTTTTATGGCAGAGTAATATTCCATTGCATGTATGTGCCACATCTTCTTTATCCATTCATCTCTCGATGGACACTTAGGTTGCTTCCATGTCCTAGCTATTGTAAATAGTGTTGCGATAAACATTGTGGTACATGTCTGTTTTTATTTTATTTTATTTTATTTTTTGCTATATGCGGGCCTCTCACTGTTGTGGCCTCGTCTGTTGCAGAGCACAGGCTCTGGATGTGCAGGCTCAGCTGCCACGGCTCATGGACCCAGCCGCTCCGCAGCATGTGGGATGTTCCCGGACCGGGGCACGAACCCGTGTCCCCTGAATCATCAGGTGGACTCTCAACCACTGCGCCACCAGGGAAGCCCACATGTCTGTTTTTGAATTATGGCTTACTCAAGGTATATGCCCAGTAGTGGGATTTCTTTGTCATATGGTAGTTCTATTTTTAGTTTTTTAAGGAACATCCATAAAGTTCTCCATAGTGGCTGTATCAGTTTACATTCCCACCAACAGTGCAAGAGGGTTCCCTTTTCCCCACAGCCTCTCCAGAATTTATTGTTTGTAGATTTTTTGATGATGATCATTCTGACCAGTGTGAGGTGATGCCTCATTGTGGTTTTGATTTGCATTTCTCTAATGATTAGTGATGTTGAACATCCATTCATGTGTTTGTTGACAATCTGTATATCTTCTTTGAGAAATGTCTATTTAGGTCTTCTGCCCATTTTTGGATTGGGTTGTTTGTTTTTTTGATATTGAGCTACATGAGCTGCCTGTTTATTTAGAAGATTAATCCTTTGTCAGTTGCTTCATTTCCAAATATTTTCTCCCATTCTAAGGGTTGTCTTTTCATCTTGTTTATGGTTTCCCATGCTGTGCAAAACCTTTTAAGTTTCATTATGTCCCATTTGTTTATTTTTGTTTTTATTTCCATTTCTCTAGGAGGTGGGTCAAAAAAGATCTTGCTGTGATTTTTGTCACAGAGTGTTCTGCCTTTGTTTTCCTGTAAGAGTTTTATAGTTTCTGGCCTTACATTTAGGTCTTTAATCCATTTTGAGCTTATTTTTGTATACAGTGTTAAGGAGTTTCTAATTTCATTCTTTCACATGTAGCTGTCCAGTTTTCCCAGCACCACTTATTGAAGAGGCTCTCTTTTCTCCATTATATATTCTTGCCTCCCTTATCAAAGATAAGGTGACCATAAATGAATGGATTTATCTATGGACTTTCTATCCCATTCCATTGATCTATATTACTATTTTTGTGCCAGTATCATATTGTCTTCATTACTGTAGCTTTGTAGTATAGTGTGAAGTCAGGGAGCCTCTTTCCTACAGCTCCATTTTTATTTCTCAAGGTTGATTTGGTTATTTGCTCTCTTTTCTGTTTCCATACAATTTGTGAAATTTTTGTTCTAGTTCTGTGAAAAACACCATTGGTAGTTTGATAGGTATTGCACTGAATCTGTAGATTACATTGGGTAGTATAGTCATTTACACAATGATGATTCTTCCAATCCAAGAACATGGTATATCTCTCCATCTGTTTTTATCATCTTTCATTTCTTTTATCAGTGCCTGCATACAGGTCTTTTGTCTGCTTAGGTAGGTTTATTCCTATGTATGTTATTCTTTCTGTTGCAATGGTAAATGGGCGTGTTTCCTTAATTCCTCTTTCAGTTTTTCCTCATTAGTGTATAGGAATGCAAGAGCTTTCTGTGCATTAATTTTGTACCCTGCTAATTAACCAAATTCATTGATCGAAGTTTTCTGGTAGCATCATTAGGATTCTCTATGTATCATATCATGTCACCTGAAAACAGTGACAGTTTTACTTCTTCTTTCCTGATTTGGATACTTTTATTTCTTTTTCTTTTCTGATTGCTGTGGCTAGGACTTCCAACACTATGTTGAATAATAGTGGCAGGAGTGGACATCCTTGTCTTGCTCCTGATTTTAGAGGAAATGCTTTCAGTTTTTCACCATTGAGAACGATGTTGGCTATGGGTTTGTCATATATGGCCTTTGTTTTGTTGAGGTAAGTTCCCTCTATGCCTACTTTCTGGAGAGTTTTTATTATAAATTGCTGTTGAATTTTGTTGAAAGCTTTTTCTGCAACTATTGAGATGATCATATGGTTTTTATCCTTCAATTTGTTAATATGGGGTATCACATTGATTGATTGCCATACATTAAAGAATCCTTTCATTCCTGGGATAAAAGCCACTTGATCATGGTGTATGATAATTTTAATGTGCTGTTGGATTCTGTTTCCTAGTATTTTGTTGAGCATTTTTGCATCTATGTTCATCAGTGATATTGGCCTGTAGTTTTCTTTTCTTGTGACATCTTTGTCTGGTTTTGGTATCTGGATGATGGTGCTCTCTTAGAATGAGTTTGTGAGTGTTCCTTGCTTTGCTATACTTCAGAAGAATTTGAGAAGGATAGGTGTTAGCTCTTCTCTAAACGTTTGATAGAATTTGCCTGTGAAGCCATCTGGTTCTGGGCTGTTGTTTGTTGGAAGCTTTTAAATCACAGTTTCAATTTCAGTGCTTGTGATTTGTCTGTTTATATTTTCTGTTTCTTCCTGGCTCAGTCTTGGAAGGTTGTGTTTTTATAAGAATTTGTCCATTACTTCCAGGTTGTCCATTTTATTGGCATATAGTTGCTTGTAGTAATCTCTCATGATCCTTTGTATTTCTACAGTGTCAGGTGTTACTTCTCCATTTTCATTTCTAATACTGTTGATTTGAGTCTTCTCCCTTTTTTTTTCTTGAAGTGTCTGGCTAATGGTTTATCAATTTTGTTTATCTTCTCAAAGAACCAGCTTTTATTTTTATTGATTTTTTGCTCTTGTTTCCTTCATTTATTTTTCATTTATTTCTGATCTGATCTTTATGATTTCTTTTTTTCTGCTAAATTTGGGGCTTTTTTGTTCTTCTTTCTCTAATTGCTTTACGTGTAAGGTTAGGTTTTTTATTTGAAATTTTTCTTGTTTCTTGAGGTAGGATTGTATTGCTATTAGCTTCCCTCTTAGAATTGCTTTTCCTGCATTCCATAGGTTTTGGGTCGTTGTGTTTTCATTGTCATTTGTTTTGAGGTATATTTTGATTTCGTCTTTGATTTCTTCAGTGATCTCTTGGCTATTTAGTACCATATAATTTAGTCTCTAAGTGTTTGCATTTATTTTACAGTTTTTTGCCTGTAATTGATATCTAGTCTCATATCATTGTGGTCAGACAAGATACTTGATACCATTTCAATTTTCTTAAATTTACCAAGACTTGATTTGTGACCCAAGATATGATCTATCCTGGAGAATTTTCCATGAACACTTGAGAAGAAAGTGTATTCTGTTGTTTTTGGATGGAATGTCCTATGAATGTCAATTAAGTCCATCTTGTTTAATGTGCAATTTAAAGCTTGTGTTTCCTTATTTATTTTCATTTTTGATGATCTGTCCATTGGTGAAAGTGGGGTGTTAAATTCCCCTACTATGAATGTGTTACTGTTGATTTCCCCTTTTATGGCTGTTAGCAGTTGTCTTATGTATTGAGTTGCTCCTAAGTTGGGTGCATAAATATTTCCAGTTGTTATATCTTCTTCTTGGATTGATCCCTTGATCATTATGTAGTGTCCTTCTTTGTCTCTTGCAATAGTCTTTATTTTAAAGTCTATTTTGTCTGATATGAGAATTGCTACTTCAGCTTTCTTTTGATTTCCGTTTGCATGGAATATCTTTTTCCATCCCTTTACTTTCAGTCTGTATGTGTCCGTAGGTCTAAAGTGGGTTTCTTGTAGACAACATATATACAGGTCCTGTTTTTGTATCCTTTCAGCCAGTCTATGTCTTTCGTTTGGAGCATTTAAACCATTTTCATTTAAGTTCATTATTGATATGTATGTTCCTATTACAGTTTTCTTAATTATTTTGGGTTTGTCATTGTACATCTTTTCCTTCTCTTGTGTTTTCTCCCTGGAGAAGTTCCTTTAGCATTTGTTGTAAAGCTGTTTTGGTGGTGCTGAATTCTCTTAGGTTTTGCTTCTCTGTAAAATTTTTAATTTATCTGTTGAATTTGAATGAAATCCTTGCTCGGTAGAGTAATCTTGGTTGTAGTTTTTCCCTTTTTCACTTTAAATATGTCTTGCCACTCCCTTATGGCTTGCAGAATTTCTGCTGAAAGATCAGCTGTTAACCTTGTGGGGATTCCCTTGTATGTTATTTTTTGTTTTTCCCTTGCTGCTTTTAATATTTAATTTTTAATAGTTTGACTAATATGTGTCTTTTTATGTTTCTCCTTAGGTTTTTCCTGTGTGGGATTCTCTGTGCTTCCTGGACTTGATTGACTATTTCCTTTCCCGTGTTAAGGAAGTTTTCAACTATAATCTCTTCAAATATTTTCTCAGTTCCTTTCTCTTTCTCTTCTTCTGGGACTCCTATAATTCGATGATAGTGTGTTTAATGTTGTCCCAGATGTCTCTAAGACTGTCCTTAATTCTTTTCATTCTTTTTTCTTAACTGTGCTCTGCTGTAGGTATTTCCACTATTTTATATTCCAGGTCATTTATCCATTTTCTGCCTCAGTTATTCTGCAGTTGATTACTTCTAGAGTATTCTAAATTTCATTTCTTGTTTTGTTCATCATTGTTTGTTTGCTCTTTAGTTCCTCTAGATCCTTGGTAAACGTTTCTTGTATTTTCTCCATTCTATTTCCAAGATTTAGGATCATCATTACTATCATTACTCTGAACTGTTTTTCAAGTAGACTCTCTATTTCATCTTCATTTTTTTGGTCTGGTGGGTTTTTACCTTGCTCCTTCATCTGCTGCATATTTCTCTGTCTTTTCATTTTTTTTAACTTACTGTGTTTGGGGTCTCCTTTTTGCAAGCTGTAAGTTCATGCTTCCCGTTATTTTTGGTATCTGCCCCCAATAGGTGCGGTTGGTTCAGTGGGTTGTGTAGGCTTCCTGGTGGAGGCGACTGGTGTTTGTGTTCTAGTGGGTGGGGCTAGAAGTTGTCTTTCTTGTGGGTAGGCCTACAACCAGTGGTGTGTTTTGGGGCATCTATGAACCCTATCTGCTAATGGGTGGTGTAGTGTTCCTGTCTTGTTAGTTGTTTGTCATGGGGTGTCCAGCACTGGAGCTTGCTGGCCATTGGGTGCAGCTGGGTCTTATCGTTGAGTTGGAGATTTCTGGTAGAACTCCTGCCATTTGATATTATGTGGGGCCAGGAGGTCTCTGGTTGTCCAATGTCCTGAATTTGGCTCTCCCACCTCTGAAGCTCAGGCCGACACCAGCCCAGTGCACCAAGACTCAGTCAGCCACACGGCTCAGAAGAAAAGGGAGAACAAAAGAAAGAAAAGAAAAAAATTTAAGTAACAATAAATGAAAAAATTATTAAAATAAAATAAAACAGAAGAGAGCAACCAAACCAGCAAACAAATCTACCAATGATAACAAGTTTTAAAAACTATACTAAGATAAACATAAAAACCATATATAAATCAGTCACAGACAGCAAACTCTATTCAGGTATTCCACAGATGCAGGGTACATCACGTTGATTGTGGGGATTTAATCTGCCGCTCCTGAGGCTGCATGGAAAAATTTCCCTTTCTCTTCTTTGTTCGTACAGCTCCTGGGGTTGAGCTTTGGTTTTGGCCCAGCTCTGTGTGTATGTCTCTCTCAGGCATCTGTTCCTGCCCAGACATGGGGTTAAAGCAGTGGCTGATTAGGGGGCTCTTGCTCACTCAGGCCGGGGGTAGAAGGAAGGTTACTGTAGTTGTAATCGGAATGTGGGGTAACTCTGTAATGGCAGAGGCTGGCATGATGTTGCAACAGCCTGAGGCACGCCATGTATTCTCCTGGGGAATTTGTCCCTGGATCACAGGACCCTGGCAGTGGTGTGTTACACAGGCTCCCAGAGAGGGTATAGACAGTGACCTGCTCTTGCACAGAGGATTCTTGGTGGCTGCATCAGCAGCAGCATTAGTGTCTTATACCCGTCTCTGGGGTCTGAGCTGATAGCCGTGGCTCATGCCTGTCTCTGGAGCTTTTTTAGGTGGTGCTCTGCCTTCTGTGGGAAGACGAAGAAGGAATCCCCTCTCTTCACACACCCCAATAAAATGGTCTCTTGCCTCTTAGGCAGGTCCAGACTTTTCCTGGACTTCCTCCTGGCTAGCTGTGGCACACTGGCCCCCTCTGGCTGTCTTCACACAGCCAACCCCAGTCCTCTCCCTGGAGTCTGATCTATGAAGCCCAAGCCTCAGCTCCCTGCCCCCACCCACCCCAGTGGATGAGCAGGTGAACAGACAAGCCTCTCAGGCTGGTGAGTGATGGTTGGCACTGATCCCCTGTGTGGGAATTTCTCCACTTTGCCCTGGGCACCCCTGCTGTTGTACTGTTCTCTATGGCTACAAAGTTTCCCCCCACCCACACCCCCATCTCCACCAGTGAAGGGCTTTCCTAGTGTGAGGAAACTTTTCCTCCTTCACAGCCTCCCTCCCAGAGGTGCAGGTCCTGTCCTTACTCTTTTTTATCTGTTATTTCTTTTTTCTTTGCCCTACCCAGGTATGTGGGGATTTTCTTGCCTTTTGGGAAACCTGAGGTCTTCTACCAGTGTTCAGTAGGTGTTCTGTAGGAATTGTTCTGCATGTAGATGTATTTTTGATGTATTTGTGGGGAGGAAGTTGATCTCCACGTCTTACTCCTCTGCCATCTTGAAGGTCTCTTCTAGTAGGCTTTTTTGAATGAATATTTCTCTACTGACTACATGCCCTGAGGACAATTTCCAAAGATTTTAATGATTGATTGTTTTTTATAATTTTCACTAGTTAAAATTACTGTTTGCTGGGAGAAGTTCATCCAAACTTTTACTCCACAAGCAGCTGCTCAGTTGATATTTGATAAATGTTATGAGGTTATTCAGTAGGTATATGATTGTCTGTCAAACAACTAATCATAAAGTAACTGAATATTCATATACAAAATGATACTCAACCCTTACCACACATCATTACTAATATTAAATTTAAATGGATCATATCCCTAAATGTAAAACTGAAAACTATAATTCTTCTGGCAGAACACTTAGAAGAAAATCATTGTAACTTTGGATTAGGGAACAATCTCCTATATAAGTTTCCAAATCATGAAGCATAAGGGAAAAAATGTTAAATTGTGCTTCATCAAAAATAAAAATTCCTCCTGCTTGGAATCTACTGTTAAGAAAATGGAATGGAGTAAGGCCCACGGAATTGGCGAACTGTGTGGAAGGAGCGGGATCTGAAGAGCTCAGAGGCGGTGAGGTACAAAACAAAGAATCGCTTTGCACAAAACCAGAAGGGATACACTGAAAGAATTATCAGAAAGGAATAATACATAGCCGTGTGGATGAAAGGCTATTGGTGCTGCAGCCAGGAGTCAGTGCTGTGCGTCTGAGGTGGGAGAGCCAAATTCAAGACACTGGTCTACAAGAGACCTCCCAACCCCACATAATATCAAATGGTGAAAATCTCCCAGAGATCTCCATCTCAACACCAGCACCCAGCTTCACTCAAAGACCAGCAAGCTAAAGTGCTGGACACCCTATGCAAAACAACTATCAAGACAGGAACACAACCCCACCCATTAGCAGAGAGGCCACTTAAAATCATAATAAGTCCACAGACACCCCAAAACACATCACCAGACGTGGACCTGCCTACCAGAAAGACAAGATCCAGCCTCATCCATCAGAACACAGGCACTAGTCCCCTCTACCAGGAAGCCTACACAACCCACTGAACCAACTTTAGCCACTGGGGACATACACCAAAAACAACGAGAACTACGAACCTGAAGTCTGCCAAAAGGAGACCCCAAACACAGTAAGATAAGCAAAATGAGAAGACAGAAAAACACACAGCAGATGAAGGAGCAAGATAAAAACCCACCAGACCTAAAAAATGAAGAGGAAATAGGCAGTCTATCTGAAAAAGAATTCAGAATAATGATAGTAAACATGATCCAAAACCTTGGAAATAGAATTAACAAGGACCTAGAAGAACTAAAGATGAAACAAGCAACAATGAACAGCACAA
>RJWK010048491.1:0-16917 GCA_004363435.1 Platanista minor
GTCCGGAGCGTGTGCTCCGCAACGGGAGAGGCCACAATAGTGAGAGGCCCGCGTACCGCAAAAAAACACAAAAAACAAACAAAAAACCCTGCTGTTTTTAGAGAGTTAAAAGGTTAAAGAATGCAAGCGTAGCCTGACCACCCAGGACAGACATATGTCCACAGACAGCTGAGAGTCTGCTTCAGTGATGACGAGTGAGGTTCCTGGGAAAGTGGAGAAGGGCTGAAATTGGCCAAAGACCAACTGTGCTCATGGGAGGATCAACCAGAGCATACATCAAAATGATGCTGCAGTCTTGGAAAAGCTAAGAATTCAGGGTCATAGGAGCATCAGTGGGGGCATCAGACAAAGGAAATCATAATTTAAAAAGACTCTCTAGTGATTATCATACTAAGTGAAGTAAGTCAGAAAGAGAAAGACAAATACCATGTGATATCACTTATATGTGGAATCTAAAATATGACACAAATGAACCTATCTAGGAAACAGAAACAGACTCACAGACATAGAGAACAGACTTATGGTTGTCAAGGGTGGACCCCTGGGGGAGAAAAGGATTTTGAGTTTGGGATTAACAGATGCAAACTAGTATATATAGGATGGATAAACAACAAGGTCCTACTGTATAGCACAGGGAACTATAGTCAATATCCTGTGATAAACCATAATTGACAAGAGTATAAAAAAGAATATATGTATATATATGTACAACTGAATCACATTGCTGTACAACAGAAATTAACACAACACTGTAAAGCAACTATACTTCAGTTTAAAAAAAAAAGACTCCAGAGAGAGCAGATGTTTCTAAAAAGTGTAATCTACAGGTGGATTTGCTAAAGCACTTCCATATTTATAAATGAAAACTCAGTTACTATGGCTGCCTAAAAAGTCACTCCAACTTAATGTCATAAAGCAACTATTTTTCATGCTCACAGAGTCTGAGGGTCAGGGATTTGGACAAGGCACAGCAGGAGCAGCTTGTCCTTGCTCCCTGATGGCCTCAGCTGATTGACTCAAAGACTCAGGGCTTAAGTCATTTGAGGGTTTGTCCTCCTATGTGTTGGGTGGTTGATGCTGGTTCACGTCTGGAAATGAGCCTCTCCATGTGACCTCTGCTGGGCTAGTCTGGGCTTCCTCACAGCCTGAGGGCTGGTTTCCAAGGGTGAGCATCGTGGGAGAGAGAGAGAACCAGGTGGATGCCATACCACTTTGGATGCTTTGGTCTTGGAAGTCACTCAGCATCAAGGCTGCTGTTGAGCCAGCTACAAAGGCCAGCCCAGGTTCCAGGTTCACTTAGTCCAAACAGGAAAATTCTGGAAAATGTGTGGGACTGGAAATACTGCTTTGGTAATTTTTAGAAAATACAATCTGCCTCAATGAACAATGCATCAAAATTCATCTATAAACATGCTTAATCCTCCCTCTGACCTGGCCCAACTGTGGAGTCATAAGCTGGTATCCTGTAGACCATATATTCCAGCTGTTTACATATTTTATTTAGACTGCATAAGAACCAAGTTTGCAGATTATCTTGAAAAATCAAGACATTTTCAATTATCTTGAAAAATTTCAGTAATATGAGCTGAAATTCTCATAAGTCAGCATTTGCCACAGCAGGGTATCAGCTGCTCTTTTTTTTTTTTTTTGCGGTCCGCCATGGCCTCTCCCGTTGCGGAGCACAGGCTCCGGACGCGCAGGCTCAGCGGCCATGGCTCACGGGCCCAGCCGCTCCGCGGCATGTGGGATCCTCCCGGCAGGCGGACTCCCAACCACTGCGCCACCAGGGAAGCCCGGGTTGCTCCTTCTTAAGCCTCCTTTGATGGGTCCTCATCTCCTCTCTGACTTCTAAACTTTGGAAGGTTCTAGAACTCTTTTTCTTTTCTATAAACATTAACTTCCTTGGTGATATTATTCAGTCCCATGGATTTATACCTGTAAGTTTATAAATAACCTACATCTTATAGGTTATAGGCTATAACCTATATCTTAAAGGTTCCCGCATTTCTCTCTCTCTTTATATATATTATATCTCTAAGCTTAACCGTGTTTCAGAACTCCATACTCAGATGCCTACCTGGCTACTCTACATCTCCTCTTGGATGATTTAAAAGGGATCTCAGACTTTCTAAAACTGAAATCATTTCCCCTGCCCTCCCCTTTCCCCCACCAATTCCTCCCCCAGGCTTCCCCAACTCAGTGAAAGGGACATCCAGGCAAGAGTGCCAGAAATCCAGAAACTTCTCTTGCCTCATGTGGCACCATATGCTTTGCTGCATTTCTTCTGCTTTATTTTTTGTTTGTTTGTTTTGCTTTTTGTTTTGGCCACGCCATGCAGTACGTGGGATCTTAGTTCCCCGACCAGGGATCAAACCTGTGGCCTCTGCGTGGAAGAGAGGAGTCCTAACCACTGGACCTCCAGGGAATTCCCTCTCTTACTTTAGAATCAGGATGGCCACCATCAAATCAGGGGCCTAAGTGAGATCACCTGGCCAGTCCCATGTCCCCCATGGTTATTAAAGGTGGAGTGGGGAACCAAGCCGGAGTTCCACAAAATGGACCCCAAATAGGGACAACTGAAAAGTGGCCAAGGACCAGCCCATCTTAATGGAAATCTCAGCCATGGCCGTCTCCCAGAGGAGGCTTGGAGGAACAGAAACACAAGCGATGTGAGGCCTCGGGTTGCATTTATTTTAGGAGAAGCCTAGTCGGGGACGTGTGTGTGGTGGAGGTGGTGAAGGTGGAATGGGAACCAATCAAAAGAACAACACAGTCTGAAGCAAATTCAGGCTGAACAGGAGACAAGTGGCAATTCCCCTGAGGGATGGAGTCCCCGTCCTCAAGGGGGTGCTGGCACCTCATGCAATTTTTCCGTTAATGACCTGCAACAAAAGAAAGGAAAGGGCCCTGATGTGTCTTCCATGAACCGCAGAAAAGCATTCAGAGATGAGCATTCATTATAGAATGCTTAAAAGGAACAGATGACAGGCTTGAAGCTATCATCGCGATTATTTCTGATTCGTTGTGTAGTTCTGCCATTTATATTTATAATACGATCTGAGGGGCAGCTCTCTGAAAACACACATGGTATCCCCCAGGCCCTGACAAGAGCTGCTTTCAGCACATACTCAGGGGTCTAGATCTTGGCATTTACAAACCAGGTGAAGGATCTATTTTTCCAGAATGTTTTCCCTGGTGCTCAGCTGGAAGTAATTTCTCTCTCTTCTCTGCTCTTTATCCAGCCCTCTGCTAAAATTCTCATGCTTTTCTACCCTTTAATCTAGTTACTTTTTTTTTTTTTTTGCACTACCCTGGCCTCTCACTGTCGTGGCCTCTCCCGTTGCGGAGCACAGGCTCCGGACGCGCAGGCTCAGCGGCCATGGTTCACGGGCCCAGCCTCTCTGCGGCATGCGGGATCTTCCCGGACCGGGGCACGAACCCGTGTCCCCTGCATCGGCAGGCGGACTCTTAACCGCTGCGCCACCAGGGAAGCCCTGGGGGTTAGATTTTAACATATGAATTTTTGGGGAACACATTCATATGTTATTCACATTCATATGCAAATCGCATGTGCAATTGTTAATTAATATTGTTTGAGAACATATTATTTCCAGAGCTCTGTTCTAAGTGCTTCACATGTAGCATTTTTTACAACCCCATGAGACAGGTATTATAACTGTCATACTTCAGTAAATGAGGAAACTGAGGTACAAAGTTTAGTACCTTGTCCCAGTTCCCACAGCTAGTAGGTGGTAGATTCAGCCTATGGAGCCAGGCAGTCTGGCTCCAGAGCCTGTACTCCTAACAACTCATCTAGGACAGTCATTTCCTGGAGAGGGCATCAAATTCCTAAGAAAATGGGACATGATCTCTTAGGAGAGCAGTATGCAAAACAGCTATGTTTGGATGAGGAGGAGAAGCTGGAAGGTGTGAAACACGTACACAGCTTCAAGAAACTTCCGAGTTACCATACTGAGTTCTTGGTGTGAAGTTAGCTGGGCACTGTGGGTGAGGCAGCCACTCAGCCGTGCAGCTCAGATCTCCCTTCAAGAGAACCTGCTTGGAAGAGGGTTGTTGGTGAACAGCCTCCGGCTGCTACATATTTAGATCTTCCCAAGCATTCATGTTGAGGCCATGCTCTCCCCAGGCTGTTCCCAGCTAATGACTAAGCACAGCAGGATTACTAGAGCCTGGCCACCCCTGTTCCGTGTAGACCCCTCCAGCGGAGAATATTTGCTGTGGGGTTCCCCATTGGCCTGGCGGAAACTTTCTCCTCTTCCCCAGTGCTCCTGTTACTGAAAGTAGGGGTCCGGCTGCTTGCCGCTCAAAAGCCATTAAAGAGGCAAGATTTGTGGAAAGTTTGCTTTATTTTGGATGTTGGCAACTGGGGGTGGATGCCTGTCCAAAGGCTGACTCCCCCTACCCCACTGACAACCAGTGGGTAGGAGCTTTTATAGGCTGAGTGAGGGGGCTACGTGTAGAAACAGCACAGTCAGCTCTGACAGTCATCTTGATTGTTATCAGTACAATTAATCTTCAGTTCCAGGGTCGGTTTGTTCTCATTTTCTTGAGGCCAATCTTGGAATTGTGGCAGCTTATGTCATGGCTACAGTCTGGTCTTCATGTAGCTAACTTCTTCCCACCTGGGGTTTCAGTCTCTGCAAGACAGCTCACAAGATATGGCTCAGAACATTATCTGTAGCCCTTGAGAAGGAACTAAAGGTCTTGACTTTGCTTACGGACTAAATTATTATTATTTGGTCTCATTTGACTGTTTTCCTTTGCTTCTACATTCTCTTACTTCTCTGATTAAACTTATTCTTTGGCTAAACTTCTTCCACAGACAAAAGGCAGGCAGAGGACATGGCGGGGAGAGGCAAGGACCATAGGGTCCTGCTCCATTTCACCCTCCTTTCCCTCCATCAGACCTATGCCAGGGACCGACGGCCCGCCCCTCTTACTCCTGCTGCCTTGCCCCTTTATCCTTCACAGGGGCTCCCCCCAATAAATCTCTTGCATGTCTCATTCCGTCTTGGCATTTACTTCTGAGAGGATCCAAACTGACACAATGAACGACATAAAAAAAGTGGGGAAAAAATTTACTCTCTTAGTCTGCTTGGGCTGCTATAACAAAATACCATAGAGTAGGTGGCTTAAACAGCATACATTTATTTCTCACAGCTCTGGAAGCTGGGAAGTCCAAGACCAAGGTGCTGGCAGATTCTGTATGAACCCTCTTCCTGGTTTGCAACAGCTACCTTCTTCCTGTGTCCTCACATGGCCCAGAGATCAGCTCTCTCATGTCTCTTCTTATAAGGGCACTAATCCCATCCATGAAGGCTCCATCCTCATGACCTAATTACGTCCCAAAGGCCCTACCCCTAATACCATCACATTTGGCATTAAGATGTCAACATATGACTTTTGGAAGAACACAAACATCCAGTCCGTACCACCCTCCTCTTGTTTTGACTATAATCGACTTAAAAGGATATACAAGAAACCATTTGGAAATGATTCAAGGCATCCTATGATTTCTGAAATGTATTTATAATTTCCTCTTTTTTCTGGAAAGGTTGGGTAGTTCTTACAAAAATACATATGACCCAAAAGGAAAAAAATAAAGGGTAGAGAGACTCCAGGCAAAGGAAAAAATAGGGCTGGTGAGTGACCAGCAAAGGAAATGTGGAAACAGGTGGTATGCAAGGAATCTGAACAGATTGGCCTCAGACTTCCTAGTGACCCAGCAAAGAGGGGCCCATGGCCTTGACAGGACTCACCAACTCTGTCAGGTAAAAACATTCTGGTTCTTCCAGAAGATGCACTGCTTCTTCAGTTGCCAAGACTTGCCTATGCCAAGAGGAATCCTCCCAAACTTCCCCATGGGGAGACCCATTGCGATGAGGCAGTTGGGGACGGCCTTAAACAATGCCCTATGAAAGCTACAGTTGGATATTGTCTGGGGTGGCTTCTCCTGAGGCTCTGCAGTGGGAACACCCCCCCTCCCCAACCCCAAGCATTTGTTCAGTGAAAGTGGTTCTGGGGTTGGGGGGTAGACTCATTAGTCTGAGCGCATGGTTAATGCTTGATCTAGCTGACCCAGAGATGAAACTCATAACACGCAGACAAAGGAAGGAACTAGGTATTCCTCCATCCCTCCATAAACATGATTTCTCATCAGCCAGTTTCTTTTCATGACTGGAATGCAGAAGAATTCATGCTTGTAGCCTTTGGTAAGACCTGAGGTGAAACTACTTGGGAGAAGGCAAGGTTAAATTTCTCCTTTGAAAATTAAGGGACTGAATCAAGACAATTGTCTGGTAGCGAAGATAATCTCTAAACAAGCACTAAATTTGCACTTAGAGGAAATGTGAAGGAAAGATAGAAGGAAGGGACAAAAGCTTAGCCAAGCCCTGTTACCCATAGGCAGGGACTAGACAACCAAGGTCTCATTAACACGCCATTGTTCTAGATCGTGGCCCAGCATCATCTAGTGCCTCACCTGGGATCACCCAGCCAGGGAGAAGCAGAGACAATATCTAAGCCATTAATTTGAATAAGATCAGGCATTGATCACTTTACCAAAAGATATGGTTGTACTGTGGGCTCAAATTTCAGGACTGGCTTAAGTCATCACTAAAAATTTGACTTGAGCAAAGCAAATTGAGTTTAATGGAGAACTCAGGTAAGGAAAGTGATGGGATTCTGGGACAATTGAGTTATTTCTGTATCTCTCCAAGTGTATGACTCATAATCATAACCATTTTACTGTGTCTCAGGCCCCATCTCTCTGAACTGAGAGAATTAGAACAGAGGAGTATTTTTCATGGAGTGTTATCTCCCCATGAACTATTATTGTCATTAATCTCTCTTTGTGCTTTCGCAATGGGAAACTGACAGAGCCTTCTTTTCTGTAAGGACTAAAGTAGATGAAAGAGGGAGTTTAAATGGTGCTTTTGCTTTGCAGGACACATGCTTTTCTCTTTTTCAGAACAAGAAAGCCCAGGAGCTGAAATGTGCTTTGTAGAAATACAAACGGGGGCATTGCAGGAGGAGTAACCCCAATGTTCCTTTCTGAGTTCCTGTTTAGATGTCCAGGGCAGTGTGCTGGGTGGACTCCTGCCCTTTTCCAAGCACATGCTTGGCAGGATGTGCTTGACACTGAAGCCAAATCCAGTCTCTGTTCCCTGACACTGAATTAAATCTCAGAGACAGAGTTTTGGGTGAAGTAGGAAAAAAATAGCTTTATTGCTTTGCCAGGCAAAGGGGGCCAACAGCTGGCTAATGCCCTCAAAAAACTGTGTGTCCCCCCCTTGGAGAGGGCAGTGAGAAGTCTTATAGTACTGGTTCCAAAAGGGCATGATTATTTCGTGGCCGTTCTTCTGATTGGTTGGTGATGAGGTAAGTGGGATCAACATCATCAACCTCCTGGTTCCAACCGGTCTGGGGTCTACGTGCTTGTGGGTGGCACACAGTTAAATTCTTCTACCTGGTGGATGGAGGATTCAGTATCTGCAAAACAGCTCAAAGATATTGTTGTGTGTGTCCCTTGTTGGGGAACCAGGAGCTTGTTTCTCTTGACTCTTTGCTCCTCCCTTGTCTAGCATCCTTTCCCTTTCCCTAATTAACAACTGCTTGAATCTGCCCGTTGAAACTCAGGGAAGGTTATGGAGGCTGAATGAAGCCGATTTCCTATAATCAAATAAATGGGGGACACAGAAAGTCTTTTGGGTCCAGGAGCCCCACAGGGCCCTGCTTCAACATGGAAGAGATTACTGCACCAAGTACTAATGATATTAGCTGCTAACACTTATAAGGTACTTGGCATTTTGTTGGATTCCCACATCATCCTGAGAGCAAGTTGTCATCCACCCCATGTTACAGGTGAGGAAACCAGGGCACAGTCCCCAAGGTCTATTCTCTTACTGAAGGTCACCCTGTTAGTATGTGCTAGGGCCAGAACTTGAACCCAAATATAATTCATAATACTGTGCTCCTCACTATTGGAGATTTGTCGGGCGTACAGTGAACAAATGAGTAAAGGTGATATTTGGGAACCTAAAACTAGGAAGTAAGCATCGTCCCACAGTCCATATAGGTAGTAAATAGTTGCATAGTGTGGGCAGAGAATGTCACCTGCCATTTCAGTAAACAAAGGATATTGGGAGAAAAACAGGATACTGGCCCTAGATCGTTAAGGTGCATATCAAAGGAATGATTTCAAAAAGCTCAGACTCTTGCATTTTCCCATACATAGAAAAACGCTAAATTCATTAACTTGGGATGTCTATCTTTTTGTGTGTGTGTGATTAGCAGGAATCTTTTCATGTTCGACTACCTGGGGTTTTTTTGTTTGTTTTTGCAAAACTCCTCTATATCACGGTTCTTCCCTTACCTCTTTGGAACAGTCCCTCAGAGCCATCTGAGAGGCTGCCTTCCCAGCCTGTAGTCCTCAGTAAGGCCACTGAATAAAACATAATTCTCACCTTTATGCTGCGCATTTTTTTTTCAGTCGACAATAGCTCTTTTTCATGGACCCAGAATATGAAGAGGCCATGGTAGACAAAAAGAAACTCATGCAAGTCAGAGTTTTGGTTTTGCTTTCCTGTTTTCTTTTGCTTTTCTTTGCTTGTTTTTAAAGGGGAGATAATAATGTGTGGTTACTTGCCCTATTCAGGCAATTAAAAGTCAAATATTGAGCACCTGTTAATTTTTGAGGGGGCAGGAAATGAGAATAAATAACATTAAGCTTCCGTGAGAGGCCAGAAGCTCCCAATCTAGTGTGGGAGAGAGTTATCCCCCAGAGATCTCTACTACACCTAAAAGGAAAATACTGTGGACAGAGAGAAGGGGCTGTGCAGATTGCACCTGCGGGGATCTGGGAAGCTTCCTAATAGATTTAAGCTGGACCACGAGGAATGGGCATGACTTGGAAAGACAGTTTGGGAGGCCAGAGTTGGCAATCGAGGGAGGAGGAACAGTGTGAGTGAGGGCTAGAAGCAGGGAGACTGCAGGAACATCTGAGAAACTACAAGCAGACCAGCCTAGGGGCTGAGTTAAACGGTGGTTAATATCATCTTGAACAACAAAGTCTGAACCATTATTTAGGAAGTGGGAAATTCCAAGTGAGGTTTGGAATGGCCACAACTGACAACCATTGACCACTTTGGACAGCTGTTTTGTTTTTTTTTTAAATTTTTATTGAACTATAGTTGATTTACAATGTTGTGCTAGTTTCAGGTGTCCAGCAAAGTGATTCAGTTATATGTATATATATCAATATATTCTTTTCATATATATGTACATATATATGCTTTTTTAGATTCTTTTCCATTATAGGTTATTATAACATATTGAGTAACTGTTTCTAATAGAGCAGAATTCTCAGAATCAGAACTTTCAGCCTCGAAAGGGGTAAAGGTCGTCTCTGCCCCTTCCCAGCCTGCAGCACCTGAGCCCCCTCTCCTCATAACTCTACCTGCCATCCTCCAGCCTCCAGCTCACCCCTCACCCCCGCGGGAGGGTGCCTCTCTGCACCTTGGTGGCTCTGCCACGGTGCTGAAATCTGTGTCTAGGTCCGCACCCATCAAGGCTCTCTCCCCATTCACACAACAGCCTTCTACATGTATGAATACAAGCTTCCAGCCCTCCTAACCAAGCCCTGAGTCTTCTCTGGACTAAATGTGGGGATCTTTTGACAGGTTCCGTTCCCCATTCCTGTTTTCTCTTGTCCTCTTTGGAACATTTTCAGTTATTTCTGCTGAAGTGCAGCTTTGCGCTTTGACTACCCACCAACCCTCCCCTCCCCGAGTGCCAGGGTGTACTCCTCTGGCACTGGGAACACAGCAGTGAAATAAATAGACAGATGGCTTGTTGATGGGAGAGGTGGGGCGGAGCAGGAGGTCTGTTGATCATTTACCAAGTACCAGGCAGTATGCAAAGAGCTTTACACATGTTATGTCTTATTCTTACAAAATGAGATCATTACCCCCATTTTGCTGATCAGCAAGCTGAAGTTCGGGGAGATGAAAATGTCTCAACCAAAGTCAAATCAGTGGTGGAGCTGTGATTCGAGCTGTCTGACCCCAGACAGGAGGACAGCTGAGTCAGTAGACCAGCACTGTGTCTTAAACACCTTTGAATCTCCGTATTTAGAACAGCATCTTGCACACAGTAGGTGCTCAATTTTAAAGCAACTTTTTAGACACACTTCTAAAAGCATTGACTCACTCTTATAGGCAAAACATATTCTAGCTGTATTTCCACCATATTTTTTTATTGTCTTTGTCTTCTCTGCTTCAAAACCACAAACTTCTCCCATGAGTGATCTTCCACTTTTCCTGGTATGCTGTTGGGCCCTGGTGCTCTCAGGCTTCTGACAGCCTATTAAATAATTATGTTCTGTCCTCACATGTTTTGTGAGCTTTTTTCCAACGACCCCGCTCTGGAGATAATGGGAGGACGGATGTGGTTCATCAGGGGCTGATAGATGGGCCTGCAGCCTTCTGTGGTTTTCAAGTGGACGAAAACTGAAACTCAAGCTTTTTTTTTTTTTTCTTTTCTGATTTAGATGGCTTCAAACAACGCCGTCTGCCCCAGCCTGGCCCATGTCCTAAGGTGCATAATCAACTCCAATGGACTCTGGATCGGAGCCCCTTTTGTAGCTGGTGACAGGACAGGCAGGATGAGCCCAGTCCACTCTTTCCTCACACCTACCTCATCTGCCTCCTCCTTGAGTCTTGGTCAATAAAAGAGCAGTAAAATGTATCAACCCTGAGTGTCACTTTCCTCTTGAGACAATCAAGCTTGACTTCTCTGTCTGCCTTTAAGTGCAAGCACATTCTCTTTGGCAACTTTATGAACTTTCCGCCCCTAAATTGAGACTTCTCTTCCTCCAGAAAAGAGAGAGGAAAGGAAGGAAGGGAAGGAGGGAGAAGGAACTAACATTTGCTGAACATCTAGGCTTTTTACATGAATATCATTAAAAAAAAATTATTTATTCTTTCTTTTGGCCACGCTGCACAGCATGCGGGATCTTAGTTCCCCAACCAGGGATCAAACCTGTACCCCCGGCAGTGGAAGCTTGGTGTCTTAACCACTGGACTGCCTGGGAAGCCCCTACATGCATATCATTTAAACGTCACAGAAATGAACATTCTCCGTACACACAAATGAAGAAATGGCAGCACTGCTCCAAGTCGTGGTGTTGGTAAAAGGGAGAGAGGAGGGGCTTCCTGAAAAAAGCATAACCCAGTGGAGTAACTCCGTCCCATCTCTAACCAGCTCCACGCCACCACGATCCACAAGCTGCAGGACTTTCAAAACCCAGGGGACTGTGCCTTTGTGATTCTGGGTGGGTCTTCCTCAGAAGGTTAAGAGTGGAGGAGGCAGCTAAGGGCAACAGACAGGAGGGGCTTAAGTAGAGGTGACTATGAAATAGAAGGAAGGATGAGAGGTCAACACCATAGGACACCCCATAGGAAGTGTCTGAGTAGGGCATTCTTAGAAATGGAGGCAGCCAGGGGACAATAAGGCAGCTGAGGTCGGGGTCTGATGCCTATACTCCTCTGTTATCCTGTCCTGTCTGGACTCAGAATGACTTTGGGGCAACTGCCCAAACCTCTTCAGTAAAGCCCCTGTTCAACTCCTCTGAGTTTATTACAGCATTGTTCATAGTGGGGGCACAAACAGAAAAGAAAATAGAAAAGAGAAATAAAATGAACAGCCATTCAAAAGGTGATTGCCTGTGTAAAATTATTGTAAACTTTCACCAATGGCGTTCTAGCTCTCTGAAAAAACAAAGCCTAGGATTTGCAGCATGTGCCCATTTCCATGGTGTAAATTCTTCCACCACAGAGTATGTCAAGCTACTTCGCATTTATACCTAGCTTACAAAATTCTTGAATATTTAATAACTAGCTCTTGTGAGAGGTGAGTAGTCAATACGAGATGACTCTAGAACACCACAGAGTCTTGCACATAGCCATTAAGAAGGATGAATTAGAATTATACTTATCTTGGAATTATATAATTAGAATTCTATAGAGTTATGGAATTATAATTATAGAATTATATTAGAATTATAATTAGAATTCTACTTGGAAGTATTTCTATCAAATTTTGTTGAGTAAGAATAACAAAGGCAGGGAATTATGTCATACAATCCCATATATGTAAAATAAATATGTGTGTGTGTGGTGTGTGTGTGGTTATATAAGCATGGAGAAAAATATGGATGATACACATTAGGTTGTTACTGTGGGTTACCCAGTCTGTGCTAATGTGGGAGGAATAGGAGGAGGTGGAGAAGGAAAGCAAGAAACAAAGTAGAAGAAAAATACTGGGTCTTTTCATCTTATTTTTTTAAAAAATCACCCATAATATATGAAATATAATTATGTTTATTTTACATGAAATTACATGTATGTATCAAAATAAAAAAAAAAAAACAAAGGCAGGGGCTTCCCTGGCGGCACAGTGGTTAAGAATCCGCCTGCCAATGCAGGAGACACGGGTTCGAGCCCTGGTCCGGGAAGATCCCACATGCCGCGGAGCAACGAAGCCCGTGCGCCACAACTACTGAGCCTGTGCTCTACAGCCCGTGAGCCACAACTGCTGAAGCCCGCACGCCTAGAGTCCGTGCTCCGCAACAAGAGAAGCCACCGCAGTGAGAAGTCCACGTACCACAACAAAGGGTAGCCCCCGCTCGCCACAACTAGAGAAAGCCTGTGTGCAACAGCAAAGACCCAATGCAGCCAAAAATAAATAAATAAAATAAGTAAAATTTTTTTTTAAAGGATAAAAGAGAAAAAAACAAAGGCAAAGTGGGGCAAAAGTAATATAAATATGATGAGTGGTGAACAGTATGTATCAACTGACATACGGTGAGACTTTTACACAATAATTATAAAAGAGAAAGAAGTAAATAATGCATCAATAAAAATACATTAAATTTAAAAAGTTCTCATTAGGGACACGTGTATTCTGTTTGGGAAATGAAGGGAAGGTAAGCAGGGAATTATGGAGGGAGCAAGCCTGTCACCTGATGGATGTTGACCTTGTGTTCACAGTGAACCACCAAGCAGGAGGGGGACCCACACAGAGATGGCTTCTCTCCCAGAGTGATGGTAAGACAAACCCTGACTTTTCCTCCTGCAAGGGTGGCCAGAGAGTTAATCTTGGGACAGAGGAGGAATCCTACCACCCAGGCTAGCCAAACTCCAGGAAATAAGTTTACAACTCTTTCAAATGAACTATAAAATTATTTAAAAATAGATTTGTGGATCTGAGAAATCAATCCACATAGTCACAGGATCATTAAATTCAAGAGCTCAACTTTTGGGAACACATCACTTAGATCCCTTCATTATAGACTGAGTGAGATAATGCAACTGCAATAAAATTTGCTCTACAAGACTTTTGGGCTTCTCTGTGAATGTGGAACTCCCACACAAGATGCAGTTAGTCTATCTATCTCTGGCCAAGCTACACTGGGGTTTAACTCATAAATCAGCTTGAAGAATGCCTAGGTGTGGTTTAAAAATATATTCAGAACCTAATGTATCAGTATAATGGTTTCCTAACATGATAGGGCACATTATCCTCACTGTTCTGAAAATATGGTATAAATACCAGAGCTGCCTGAATCACAGGAGGAAAAGGCAGAGATCTGAGTTTGGTTTCCATCCTTGCCAAGGACAACCCCATCATCCGCCCTGGGATCTGGGGAGTCCTCCTCACTGCCCTTTCTCAGCGAGTGGTTAGCACAGCTGTAACAGCATGCTGCCTCCCAGACCATGGCGAAGCAGTTGGTATGGTGAAAGCTTCATGAGCTGAGGCAAGTTGGAATAGGTTGAGGAAAAAAGATTGTGTGTGTGTACGTGTGTTTGAGAGTGAAAGTGTGTCTGCTTGTGCATGTTGGGTGTGTGTGCTTGACTTTAAAAGCATTTTATCATAACTACTTTGAGCACAGACTAGCCTATGAACACCTGCACTGATACCTACAACAAACGATGCTGACCAGGGTTCTTTGCTTCCTTCATCAATAGAAATCGATCAGGGGCCAGACAAGAAACCCTGGCAAGGCTTTAGTGGGGCCCCTGCTGCAGGATGGGGAGCGAGAACAAATAACAGTTTCCCTTGTTAGCTCACTCCCTGAGGGGGGTCGAGCTGGTTCCGTATAGGGGGTGAGGGTAGGGGTGTGTCCAGGGGTCGGGCCAGAGGGGTAGCATGGGTGATTTGCCCACCCCTTTTGTGGTGTTTTGTGCTGGGGGCATGCACAGTACGCTGCTTTTGCTCTCGGCCCTTCAGAAGTGGCAGCTGGGCTTTTGGGTCTCTTTGTGTCTTGTTGTCCAGAATTTTCCCCAGCTGCGCATGCGTGCAGTTATTTTTAGTCCCTCATAGTTTCTTTGTGTTTTGCCGCTCAAGGAGATGTATGTCCAGGTGTAGGCGTTGCAGCACTACAGCAAAGGGTCTCAGGTACCAGCCTGTCTCGCAAAGACACAGTATTCAATGTAGAAAAAATGAGTTACATGTAACATACAGTACTGGGAACTTTAAATGCCTAACACGAAGTTCCTCCTTTCTAGAGGGAAAGATACAGTCTACTGAAGGGATAAGACAAAGGCACAAATGAACTTTTTGTTTTGTTTTGTTTTTGTTTTTGCGGTACGCGGGCCTCTCACTGTTGTGGCCTCTCCCGTTGCAGAGCACAGGCTCCGGACGCGCAGGCTCAGCGACCATGGCTCACGGGCCTGGCCGCTTCGCGGCATGTGCGATCTTCCCGGACCGGGGTACGAACCCATGTCCCCTGCATCGGCAGGCGGACTCTCAACCACTGCGCCACCAGGGAAGCCCACAAATGAACTTTTTTAAAAGACAAGATATATGTGTTAATATATGTGTGATATCTGAACCAATGACATCTATTTCTTAGCATAAAGAAAGCTGAAAGGAAAAACAAAAGTTGATGACCCCACTTCATTTTGACATCCAATTTATTCAAGAGGTGCCTTGGTTTAAAAATAGTGACCAAGCACATTTCTTTCCTCTCCCTTATAAGTAACCCAAGGGAGATTCAAAAGATATTGCATGTCTAAACCCAGAACTGAAACAAATTGAGTCCACTCAGAATGAGTTTCTTCAACCTGCACAATAGAGGCTGGAAATAGAAATTAAATTGAATTATGGCTATATATATATATATATTTGCATGCCTTAGACTGTGGCCTGAGAATTATGCCTGCTGAGGTATATACCTGAGAATTATACCTATAGGACAGGGATTATATTTAAGCAGATAAGATAGATAATTGACTATGTAATATTTAATATTAACATGATATTGATGAAAAAGATATTATAGGTCAAGACAGAAACAAGATAATGCAGTGGTTCTCAAACTAAGACAAAATTGGTATCAGCTGGAGAGCTTTGACAAGTACGGATGTCTGGGTCTTATCCCCTAAGATTTTGATTTAATTGGATAGGGCATGGCCTCATCAGGGTTGTTCAAAAGTCCCAGGTAGTTCTAATGTGCAGCCAAGGTTGAGAACCATGAAGATATAGGAGGGAAATTCAGAGAATAAAAAGAGATCTTGAAAATTTTAAATATGATTTCCAAAAATCAAGCAAAAAAAAAAATCAGTGAAATAATTGAAATAGCAGTAGTAGAAAATGCCCTAGAAAGTAGAACAAAAAGACAGAGACAAAAATATGAGAAAAAATAAAGGATAAAGGGTTAGTCTACCAAGCAGTTGACGTTCCAAACAGAGAGAACAGAGGAAATGGAGGAGAGATATTTTCAGAGGGATGAGAAATTTTACTAGAACTGAAGGCCATGAATCAGCAAAGGACTCACTGAGAATCAAACATAATTAATGGTAATAGACTCACAACTGGCTATATCACGGTGAAACTTTGGAACAGGAAAGAAAAAGAGAACATTCCAAGAGATTATAGATATTAAAAACAAAACTAGGACATATATACAAAGGAACATAAAAATGATTGGCATCAGAGTTTTCAAGAGCAACAATAAAATTTAGAAGAAAATGGAGCAAAGCATTTAAATTCTAAGAGAAGTTTATTTTAAACCATACTCAGGAAAACTGTCAATTAAGTGTGTGTGTGTGTGTGTGTGTGTGTGTGTGTGTGTGTGTTTGTGTGTGGCAGGGGGAGAAGGTGGGGTTGGTAGAATAAAGCTAGATGTAGACATAAGGGACTCAGATATGTTACCCCTCATTCACCCTTTCCTAGAAATTTATTTCAGGATGTACTCCATGAAAAAAAGGGCACAAACTAAGAAGGAAGAAGACATGGGACACTGAAAATAGGGGGTTCTATGTGGGAGAGCATTAAAAGCTGTCCTATAATTACACTCATGCTGGGACTACTACTCCACCTGGAAGGTTCTAGAAAAGAGAGAACTCGACTGCTTATCTCATATAATGAAATAATTTTTAAAATGAAGATAAATAAATGAAGACACTAGAGAAGAAAATAAAGGCACTATGAAACTCTGAGTAAAAAAGCTAAGTAAGAAAATTTAATCATAATACTGGCATTTTAAGTTCTTTGAGCTACAAAATCTTTTTATGTAATTAATTTAGCTTTTAAAAAATTTTATTTATTTAATTAATTTATTTTTGGCTGTGTTGGGTCTTCGTTACTGCATGCGGGCTTTCTCTAGTTGTGGCGAGCGGGGGCTACTCTTCATTGTGGTGCGTGGGCTTCTCTCATTGCAGTGGCTTCTCTTGTTGTGGAGCACGGGCTCTAGGCATGCGGGCTTCAGTAGTTGTGGCACATGGGCTCTAGAGTGCAGGCTCAGTAGTTGTGGCACATGGGCTTAGTTGCTCCACGGCATGTGGGATCTTCCCGGACCGGGGCACGAACCCGTGTCCCCTACATCGGCAGGAG
>RJWK010048492.1:0-10543 GCA_004363435.1 Platanista minor
AAAAAAAAAAAAAAAAAAAAAAAGCTTCAATTGATCACTGAGGCTTGGTATGCCCACCTCCAGTGTGGCCCCAAAGGCTGCCCTTTAGGAGCTAACATGGATTGTTAGCACAGACCCTCTGTGCTGTGTCTCACATCTATTACCCTGTACAGTCTCACATAGTAGTCACTTTTTAAAGACCAGGCAACTGAGATTCAAAACAAAGAACGTTTGCAAATTAGGGAGTAATTGAGGTGGGACTCAACACCAGGTCAGACTAACTTTCCATGACCCATGGTGCTTCTCATGCACCTCTCTCAAAGTTCTCGGTGGATGGGAGAGTGTTGTAGAAAACCATTAGCTGCCATCACCAACACCACCGTCTTGGGACTTTCCATTCCCCATTGGACTTCAACACAACACACAGACCTTCCCACTGCCAGATTCCAGATGGGAGAGCACCTCAGGTTCTCAGGTGGAAGAAGCTATCCCTCCCTATCTAGTTCAGGATCTGGCAAACTTTTTCTGGAAATGGCTGTATGTAAACATTCTAGGCTTTGCAGGAGACTATTATTGTCACCATTCAACTCTTCTGTTGCAGCAGGAAGGCCGCCATAGATAATATGTAAATAAACAGATATAGCTGTGCTCCAATACAAGTTTATTTGCAAAACCAGGTGACACACATGGTTTGCTGCCTCCTGACATAGTTAGTCCTATATCTAGCAAACAGCCTTTTTCTGACTTAGCTTTGATATATTCCTCCTATTTACCTGACACTCATCTTAACACTGAAGACTGTATTAGTGTGGTTCTTCCACTTTGTTGAGGGTGAGGGAGGCTGTCCCAGAGCCCACTGAGAACCCCTAAACCCTCTTCTAAGGAAAATGCATGTGTGTGCAGTTTTGCACATGATTCTAGCTGGGTTGTGGACACAGACTCACTTTATCCTTGAGAGATCAAAGCATGCATCTTGGCTGTCTAGAAACTGCAGAGACGGGGACAGCTGGTTGGCGTGAGAACATCAGTTTGAGAATACCATAGCCTGAGGAAGATTTGGTGGTGTGCCAATGTGCTGGTTATTGTGGAGTTTATCTCAGCACAATGACCCCCGGCTAACAAGTATATGTCCCAGCTCTCCTGGCGGCCCATGTGATCTTGTTCTGACCATTGGGATGGGAGAAGTGATAGGTGCCACCGCCAGCCCCTGCCATTTAAGACTGGATGTGTGCTTCCCAGGCTACTTTCTTCTTCCCACTGACTAAAGAGAGGTGAAAATGACACAGTCTCTTTGGACCCAAAGATGGAAGCCACACGTTGAAGATGGAAAAGCCATCCTACCGTCTGAATGGCCTACCTCTGGGCTGCTATGAAGAGAGAATTAAATTTCAGTCTTATTTAAATCACTGCCTTTCTGGATCTCTTTGTTACGGCAGCAAAACTGTTCCTAGTACTGGCTACATAATTTGCAGGACCCGGTGCAGAATGAAAATGTGGGGTCCTTGTTCAAAAATTGTGAAGAATTTCAAGACAGTGACATCAGAATATTAAATCACATGCAGGGCCCTTCTAAGCATGGGGACCTGTGTGATGGCCTAGGTTGTATGCCCATGAAGCCCATGCCTGAATATAGGTGGGAGCTCATGAAGCCCAGGGCGTTGAGTCATCAAAACTGGGTCATTTCTAGTGACTGGATGGCACCATGATTCTTATCATTTTCTGACATACCACACGGTCAGGAAGGAACCAGACCAGGGACCTAGATTGAGGCTCCCTTTCATGATAGGGGCCCTGGGGCCTATGCCCTCTTGGGAAATTTTCAGAGTTCATTCCCTTCCACACTTGGGGCCCAGCAAGAGAATGCAACTTCCTGGAGAGCAAATCTGAGGTGACAAATGCCACAGGTCTCAGTGGTTGCCATGGACAGACCTTGGGCCGATCCTTGGCGTGGTTGGATTGTCAGATGTGGCTACAACAAGATTTGGACAAGGGTATTGATTTGGTGGCCCCCTGAAATCTTCCTTCACAGCCGAGCAGCTACTCTTTCTTCTGAGGAAGGTATTATTATTATTACTGCATTTTGCTAACTGGGAAACTGAGGCCCTACTGGATTAGTAGTGACCCTGGATTCAAGCCCTGGCAGTATCCCTTAGGAGTTTAGGCTCTTAACCATTACCCTAAGCTTGACCCGAAAGAAGCTACTTATTTTGCAGGAATGACTGCCCATCTTCCACCCCCCTGAGGGAGGTGGCTTATTCCTCCCATTGTCCAACACCTGTAATGGGAGGGCCTTCGAGTCAAGAGGTTACCAGAGCAGGTTCAGGAAGGCAGCTGCCAAGTTTCAACTTTCGGCTCCATTACCTCCTTTCCAGCTCTGTGACCTTGGGCTAACCTCAGTTTCCTCATCTGTAAAATGGCAATAATCATAAAAGCCCCTGCCTCGTTAATTTGGTATGAGGATGAAATAAGATAACACAGGCAAATGACTTGATATTTAGGGAGCCCTTAATAGATGTTCACTCTGATTACTGATGTGAAACATGCAATACGTTACTTTCCGATCTTTTTCAGACATTTATCTGCATTTGCTCTGCTCTTTCCGGGCCCCTCCTGCTTCTGCCCTCTTCTCTTCTTTTGCTGCCATGTTAAACTAGGCAGGTGTTTTTCGTTTTGTTCTGAAATCAGGACAAAATGGTTACATTTAACTGAATCTAATTTATTAAAATAATTGCCTTAATGAATACTAATTATTAAATGTCCACTTAGTTATGTGCTTCCCTTTGCTGCTACATGTACTTCATATGAGTCATTATGAAACAAGACAGGCAGCAAACTGTGTAATTACAGACAAAGCTTTTAAGACTCAAACCAATAAAAATCAAAGGTAGGAGAAAAATGCTTTGAAGAGAGCTGGCGACTAGTTGGGACTTCCTGTGTCCCGCCAGGAACCTGGGGCAGGAGGCGGGGTGGGGTGTTGGGTGATGGCCCCGGGATCCAGTGCCAGGCCTCTCCATCCAAATGGAGAAGTTGTATATAGGGAAGACCAAAGAGTCGCCCTGTCACATCTTTTAGCAAGTCGAAAGAGATGAAACTCCAGTCCGATACAGCTCTTCTCTCAGGAAAGCATCCGGAAAAGCAGGTGGTGTGAAGAGGCAGTATGAGACGTCAGGGTCGGGATGGGTCCTTGCCTTCTCCACAATAATAATTTGCTGGGTGACTGTCGTGGGTTGAACTTTATCCACCAAATTCACATGTTGAAGTCCTCAGCTCACCACCCCCTCAGAGTGTGACCTCATTTGAAGATGGGGTGTTTGCAGAGGTAATGACGTAACTGAGGACATTGGGGCGGGCCCTAATCCAATAAGACTATTGTCCTTACAAGAAGTACCACAGACTAACACAACACTGTAAATCAACTATACTTCAATGGAGAAAAAAAAAAAAAGAAAAAGAAAAACAAAAGTACCACAACTAGGTGGTTTTAAACAACAGGAACGTATTGTCTCACAGTCGTGGGGGGCAGATGTCCAAGGTCCAGGTGTCGGCAGGGTGGGTTCCCTGTGAGTGCTGAGAGGGAGATCTGTTGCAGGCATCGCCCCTGGCTTCTGGTGGCTTTTTCTGCTAATTTCTGGCATTCTTTGGCTCTCACGAGCGTCACTTCAATCTCTGCTTTCATCTGCACAGGGTGCTGGCCCTGTGTGCCTGCCTGTGTCCAAATTTCCCCTTTATATAAGGACACCGGTCCTGTTGGATTAGACCCCACCTTGACACCCTCATTTTATTGTATTAATTTATTTGATATCCTCATTTTAACTTGATTACCCTGTCTTCAACTAAGGTCACATCCCGAGGTCCTGGAAGTGAGAACGCCAACATAGGAATTGGAATGGTGGGATGTAGGAGTTGGGGGAACCACAATCCAGCACATCACAGTGACCTTGGGCAAGTATCTTCCTGCCTCTGAGCTCAGTTTACCTATCTGCAAGGTGATGTGTAATCATATAACCTCCAAGGGCTTCTCAGCCCTCACGTCCTAGGCAGGTCAAATAAATCTCGGCCCTCAGATCCAGCCTTGCCCCAAAGTCTGCAGACACAGAGGCAGAGACGTCAAATTTTTTTTAAAATTTTTAAAAATTAATTAATTAATTAATTACTTGGGGGTGCTTTAGGTCTTTGTCTCTGCGTGCGGACTTTCTCTAGTTGCGGTGAGCGGGGGTGACTCTTCATTGCGGTGCACGGGCTTCTCATTGCAGTGGCTTCCCCTGTCGCAGAGTACAGGCTCTAAGCACGCAGGCCTCAGCTGTTGTGGTGCACGGGATCAGCGGCTGTGGCGCATGGGCTTAGTGGCTCCACTGCCCGTGGGATCCTCCCGGACCAGCGCTCGAACCTGTGTCCTCTGCACTAGCAGGCAGATTCCCAATCACTGTGCCACCAGGGGAGTCCCAGAGATGTCAATTTATAGCCAGGCAAGTGGAGTTGGAAACTGTCTTCCGGAGAGAACTAGGCAAGGGCGCACCTCCCCAGGGGTGTCTCCATGATTTGCTTGGGGTGGAGGTGAGAAACAACTCCCTAAGTCTCCGTGACCAAGCGCTGGGCTGAGTTGGGCAGAGGGGACCCAGGCCCGGACCTGCTGCCTTGGGACCAATTACCAGTGTGACCCAAGGCTGGGCAAGAGTCTCAGGGGAAGCAGAATTAGGTCACTAACCCTTTCTACTTAGGTCAGCAGAAAGCAATGGGCCGGGCAATAGCTGTAATCACCTGCCCTCAGCTGTACCCAGTTCAAGCCAGAGGCCACGGGGGAACAAAGGGCTCCTATCTCACAATCCTCTGACGCATTCAGTTTAGACTGTGCTGATTCCCATCATATTGTCCTAGAAACGACCGGATTTTATCTCAGGTCCCCTGAATACAGACCTTTACAATGGGAGAGAGTGTTCCAGGACCACTGGTGCTGGGGGGTGTTTGTACCCCAAGCTCGCATTTGCACATGAAAAATGGATCAGCTCTGATGGACAGAGGTAAGATTTGCTGTTTTTGTGTAAGCCTGAGAGATAGGGTATACAGGTAAACGGAGGGTGCATTTTCAAATCTGAGGAATCTGGAATCTTTTCTTTTGAAGATGGATATGCCTGGGGGGAACAGAGGCTGTGACTGCATGAGGCCAGCAGACTCAGCCAAGCCCAGTCAAGGTGCCTCCCCCCAGACCATTTCCACTGAAATCCACCTGCCCTGCCTCTTTTTCCTGCTTCATCTATACCATCTGCACCTACCATAGGGAAACCAACTTTCCCAGTTTATCCCTGAAATTCCCTCATCCCAGAACCCCCTCAGTCCCCAGCAAAGTGGGACAGCCCGTCACACTATCTTTTCAGCCGGCTCCCCCGCTCCACACACGTGCACACAGGACAAGCCTGAAAACACCTGCAGTTTCTGAAACAGCCTGATTCCCTGAACACCTCCCCGTCTTTAAGCCAATGCTTTGCTCTTTCCTCCAAACTGTCACCTGATCCCGTGCTCTGGGGAGCCTGCCCTGGCACAGGAGCTGTTCAGCCCACCTCCCTGTAATTGTGTCCTCCTTGCTCTGTCTATCTCACCTGCCCAGTTAGAAGCTCCTCCCAGGCAGGGGTCTGGAGCAGACGGCACCAACGATTGCCTCATGGAAGAAAGGAGGGAGAGGGCTGGATGTCAGGACTAAACAGCCCGCCCCCCGCAGCTGTCTGCCGAAGTGACCCTGCCACCTGCCTAGACATGGCAGGCAGTAACACCAAGAGCCGCATTGTCCTGAAATGAATAAAGTGTGTATCAAAGATACGTAAGCTAAAGTCAGTTTCCTGTCCACTTATTACTCCCATGCCTCTTTCCTAGACACAACCACAATGAACCACTTTCTTGTGTCTCCTTCTAGAGGTACATTGTACAAAGGCCAACATGTCTTTAAAACACGCACACAAGAAACAAACTCACAGACATAGAAAACAAATTTATGGTGACCAAGGTAGGGGGAGGGATAAATTAGGGAATAGGGATTAGGGCTAGGGTTAGGGTTGGGATTAACATATACGCACTACTGTATGTAAAAATAGATAATTAACAAGGACCTACTACTGTACAGCACCAGGAACTGTATTCAATACTCTGTATAAACCTATATGGGAAAAGAATCTGAAAAAGAATAGATACACGTATATGTATAAACGAATCACTTTGCTATATACCTCAAACTAACACAACATTGTAAATCAACTGTACTCCAACATAAAATTAAAATTAAGAAAAGCACACACACACAAATAGGAACATAGTGCTTGTGTCCTTCTGCACCTTGCTTTTTGTCCCCCTTGTTGACTATACATTTGGTATCAGAACATTCAGAACAGCAACTTTGTTTGTAATGACTTTCATTTCTGAAGGGGAATCTGTGAGGAAACTCCAGACCAGTCACCATCCTCAGTGACTTGTACTTTCTCAGCACCCTTATTCTTCACATCAGTCCCCATCGGTGTTTTAATAAGCTAAACCAAGTGCTGTGCTATTGAATTAGGTACTTAATGTCTGAATCCTACACTAGACCAATTGAGTGGGCCTCAGAATGATCTGGAAGACTTGCTACAATACAGATCACGGGACCGACCTCAGAGTTCCTGATTCAGTAGGTCTCAGGTGAGGCTAGTGAATTTGCCCTTGTGACAAGCTCTCAGGTAATGCAGACGTTGCTGGTCCAGGAGCCGCACTTTGAGAGCTACTCACTAGACTGTGTGCTCCCTTAGATTGTAAGGGAAGCAAAGAGGAGGTCTTATTCACTAAGCTATCTTCCGTGCCTGGCACATAAAAGATACGCAGTTGATAATTACCGGTTAAGGGAAAAATAAATTAATGAGGGCTCTCACCCTGGCTGTGAACGCTTCGTGTGCATTGGTCTGGCGGGGAGCTCAGGCTGTCTTGCTGAAGGACATCTGACAAAGCTTCAGAGTAGATCAGAGATGGGCCTCCGGTTCAGCTGGTCAGACAGGTTGACCCACCCCGAACTCACCTTTCCCCAAGGGTCTAACCTTTGAGGCCAAGAAATCTTCTTTTCTTCATACCCGGATCCGGATCACTTTCTTCCAGACAGAAGGGGGTTCCAACATACCAGCTTCTCTTTCCCCCATTATCCTGGGGGAGGAAACCGGGGCACCTGGGAGGTGAAATGGTTTGTCAGATTCACAGGGCAGTTTTGATGACAAGGCAAAACTCGCCCAGCTAGCCAGAGGATCGTCAGCATGGAAAAAAATCCATACCACAGATAAAGCCAGAATGACTTCTTTCTCTGATGAAACTTTTCAGTCTTGCATGAAATTCATGTTCATCGTTCTTCATGCATTCATTCAAGGGAGATTTATTGAACACCTACATGCCAAGCCAGAGACTTAGGGATGCAGTAATGAACAAGACAAACTTCCTGCCTCCATAGAACTTGCATTTGGGGAGGGGGTGCAAGTGAAAACAAGTAAATAATTTCAGATAATGATGACTGAATGCAAAGAAGAAAGGAAAACAGTCCAAAGTCTGAGGACTCATGCACTATCGCCAACTTGTGGTGGGCAGAGCTGAAGGGTTTTTGCTGTGGTGAGTAGCTTTCCTGGCTTCTGGAAAGTTCCTAAGTAGAGGTGCTTTAGCCATGGAGTCTGACTAATAGGGCAGAAGACCAACTAGGCAAGGCCATGAGGAAGGAGCTTCTGCTTCACCAGGCACCTTCCATCAGGTGTTGTACAAAGAGCAATGCCTTCATACCCTAAATGTCCACTGACAGATGAATGGATGTAGAAGATATGGTATATATATACAGAGTGGAATATTACCGAGTCACAAAAAATGAAATATTGCCATTTGCAGCAACAGGATGGACCTAGAGAGTATTATACGAAGTGAAGCAAGTCAGACAGAGAAAGACAAATATTATATGATATCACTTATATGTGGAATTTTTAAAAAATGATACCACAAAACAAGACAGAAATAGACTCACAGACATAGAAAACAAACTTATGTTTACCAAACGGGAAGGGGGGGTGGGGATAAATTGAGAGTTTGGGATTAACAGATACATACTCCTATATATAGAATAGATAAACAACAAGGTCCTATTATATAGTACAGGGAACTATATTCAATACCTTGTAATAACCTATAGTGGAAAAGAATCTGAAAAAGAATATGTGTGTGTGTGTATGTGTAACTGAATAACTTTAGTGTACACCCAAAGCATTGTAAATCAACTATACCTCAATTTAAAAAATAAAATAAATAAAAAATTAAAAAAATAAAATGCAGGAAAAAAAGATCAATGCCTTCAGAGCCAGAGAGTTCTGGACTTAAATCCTGTCTCTATCACCTTGCAGCTGCATGACCTGGAACCAGTCATATAGCCTTTGGAGACTCAGTTTTTCCACCTGTGAAATGGGGCACGATGACAAGAACTACTGCATAGAGTAAGAGGAGAAGGGTTTGAGTCCCAGTTCTGCTAGATTCAAATAGTGAGACTTTGGGCAAATAACTTGACTTGTCTGAGCCTCAGAAAATGTATTCATCCATCCACTCATTCAAACAAGAAAAATAGATGCATTTTTTTCTGAGCCTCAGCCAATTTATTCATTCATTCAAACAAGACAAAATGATCTTAAAAATAGGCATGATCGACACTACCAAATGTAAAACCGATAGCTAGTGGGAAGCAACTTTATAGCAAAGGGAGATCAGCTCAGTGCTTTGTGAACACCTAGAGGGGTGGAAAAGGGAGGGTGGGAGGGAGGCAGACGCAAGAGGGAAGAGATGTGGGGATATATGTATATGTATAGCTGATTCACTTTGTTATAAAGCAGAAACTTACACACCATTGTAAAGCAATTATACTCCAATAAAGATGTCAAAAAAAAAAAAGTCTGCCAACTCAAGCTTTGGCTGAAAAAAATTTTTTTAAATAAGCGTTTACATTTAAATAAATAAATAAAACAAAATTCAAAAATAAATTTAAAAATATATATATTGTGTCACTCAAAAAAAAAATAGGCATGATCAAAGGACCTTCAAGATGGTGGAGGAGTAAGACCTGGAGATCACCTTCCTCCCCACAAATACATCAAAAATACATCTACATGTGGAACAACTCCTACAGAGCACCTACTGAAAGCTGGCAGAACACTTCAGACTTCCCAAAAGGCAAGGAACTCCCCACGTACCTGGCCGTGTGGCTGACAGGGTCTTGGTGCTCTGGCAGAGTGTCAGGCCTGAGCCTCTGAGGTGGGAGAGCCAAGTTCAGGACGTTGGTACACCAGATACCTCCCAGCCCCTCATAATATCAATTGGCAAGAGCGCTCCCAGAGATCTCCATCTCAACGCTAAAACCCAGCTCCACTCAATGACCAGCAAGCTCCAGGGCTGGACACCCCATGCCAAACAACTAGTAAGACAGGAACACAACCTGACCCATTAGCAGAGAGGCTGCCTAAAATCATAATAAGTTCACAGACACCCAAAACACACAACCAGACATGGCCCTACCCACCAGAAAGACAAGATCCAGCCCCACCCACCAGAACACAGGCACCAGTCCCTTCCACCAGGAAGCCTACACAAGCCACCGAACCAACCTCACTCACTGGGGACAGACACCAAAAACAATGGGAACTATGAACCTGCAGCCTATGAAAAGGAGACCCCCCCCAAAAAAGTAAGTTAAACAAAGTGAGAAGACAGAGGAATATGCAGCAGATGAAGGAGCAAGGTAAAAACCCACCAGACCAAATAAATGAAGAGGAAATAGGCAGTCTACCAGAAAAAGAATTCAAAGTAATGATAGTAAGATGATCCAAAATCTTGGAAATAGAATGGAGAAAATACAAAAAACTCTTAACAAGGACCTAGAAGAACTAAAGAGCAAACAAGCAATGATGAGCAACACAATAAATGAAATTAAAAATTCTCTAGAAGGAATCAGTAGCAGAATAACTGAGGCAGAAGAATGGATAAGAGACCTGGAAGATAAAATAGTGGCAATAACTGCCACAGAGCAGAATAAAGAAAAAAGAATGAAAAGAATTGAGGACAGTCTCAGAGGCCTCTGGGACAACATTAAATGCACCCAGATAAAGAAGAGAAAAAGAAAGGGAATGAGAAAATATTTGAAGAGATTATAGTTGAAAACTTCCCTAATATGGGAAAGGAAATAGTCAATCAAGTCCAGGAAGGGCCCAGAGAAAAACCCACGCACATATGGTCACCTTTGATAAAGGAGGCAAGAATATACAATGGAGAAAAGACAGTCTCTTCAATAAGTGGTGCTGGGAAAACTGGACAGCTACATGAAAAAGAATGAAATTAGAACACCCCCTAACACCATACACAAAAATAAACTCAAAATGGATTAAAAAGCTAAATGTAAGGCCAGACACTATAAAACTCTTAGAGGAAAACATAGGCAGGACACTCTATGACATAAATCACAGCAAGATCCTTTTTGACCCACCTCCTAGAGAAATGGAAATAAAAACAAAAATAAACAAATGGGACCTAATGAAACTTAAAAGCA
>RJWK010048493.1:0-16917 GCA_004363435.1 Platanista minor
GAAGTAGGGGTTTGCCTGGAATGTTAAGAAGCAGAAAGGAAGTCACTTAGGTCTGAGAAGAGTCAGGGAGAGTGAAGGTGGAGAAAGATAGGTCAAGAGAGGAAATACTGGGCTTCCCTGGTGGCGCAGTGGTTGAGAGTCTGCCTGCCGATGCAGGGGACGCGGGTTCGTGCCCCGGTCTGGGAGGATCCCACGTGCCATGGAGCAGCTGGGCCCGTGAGCCATGGCTACTGAGCCTGTGCGTCCAGAGCCTGTGCCCCGCAACTGGAGAGGCCACAACAGTGAGAGGCCCGCATACCATTTAAAAAAAAAAAAAGAGGAAATACTGTTCAGAGCACATAGAACTCTATAGGCTATTATAAGAACCTTAGATTTGACTCTGAATGAGATGGGGAGCTATTAAGGGCTACTGAGAAGTGGCAAGGTCACACACTTCAACAAGTTACTTGGCTGCTGCACTGAGAATAGACTAAATGGGGACAAGCATAGAAGCAGGGAGACCAGTTCGAAGGCTATTGCAATAAGGCAAGCAAGAGATAAGGTGTCTTGGACAAGGGCATAGCAATAAATGTGCAAGTTGGTCAGATCCTGAATGTGTTTTAAATATAGAGTCAAAGGATTTGCTGGGAAATTTTTTCTTTAAAGAGCAGATATCTTCAAAGATGCATCTAAATGTCTTTGCAACTACATTTCTTTTTGATTCTGTCAATTCTGCCATCATTATGGACTAGCTGCATCTTCAGATTGCTTTTCTCATGGCAGAAAAACAACTGCTTAATGCTTCCTTTATAACATCCAGAAGAAAAGGGGCTTCTCTTTCTCCAACCATTGCTAATAATGTCCTAAGATCCCCTCTGAACAAAATAACTTAGGTTACATTCACTGTGACCAAGAAAATATCTTGTACCAGATGGCTTAAGCCTGGCTTAAGCTATATGCCCATCCCTAAACCATTAACTGTAGCAAGAAACACAGAACTTCTTTGATTGCTTCAACTCAACTGTTGCTCATGGTGTGGTCAAAATTCCACAATGGTGACTACAAAATGGGAAAGAGATAATATAGATACTGGCAAGGCAAACACAATATCTATTACAAATACAACTCTGCAGTCTAAAAGTTGTTTTCAACCTTAAACCTATGACTTCATTAGTAAATATGATCAAATATAAGCCAAAGCATCCCAATATAGTTCATTACAATGTTTTGAAGTGAGAAAAAGTAGATAAACATCAGGAGAATTGCTAATCTTTCAACTGCCAATTATGAATGTCTTTATTCTTTGCTGGGCACACAGGACCACATATGGAAAAAATAGAAAAGAAGATAAGAAGATCTAGTCTGATCTAATATTTTAAATAAAGAGTTTATCATTCATACTTAATGGATGAATTAGGCAATACTTCAGAGAAGGCTACCTTAGTAAATCTCAGTCTATCCTAGTTATACTATCTTTGAATTAATAACCTTTGATTATTATACTGTTCACCTTTGGCCTTAGTCAAGTTTACCAGTGATCTGAAATATTAATATTATATTTAATTATTTTAACCCTTTTTAAGATGTTGAGAACCATGCTTAACACAAATCCAGAAAATGAAAAAAACTTTAGATCATCTGGAATCACACTATTACAGTCCTGTTCTTGACCAGGACTAAATATCTATCTGGGAACAGCACATTTGGTTAATGTAATTAAATTCTGTAATAATTTAATTACCCTATAAATCTTAATGACCTAAACAATTAAAGATATCAGTACATTTTTCTACTCCAGTTTATCAGGTGGTCTAAACTCTTTTGAAGACTCCCAACTGTCAGGGTTATTATAGTGGTATTAAGAACGAATAGTCAAAATCTTAGGTTCCAAGAGTCGAAAGGTGGCTGCCAGGAACTGGCGGGAGGAGGAAATGGAGAGTTACTTATCAATGGGCTTAAAGTTTCAGCTATGTAAAGTGACTAAGCTCTAAGGAGCTACTGAACAGCATTGTAACTATAGTCAACAATAATGTATTGAACATTTCGAAATTTGTTAAGAGGGTAGATCTCATGTTAAGTGTTCCTAACAATAAAATAAATAAATAAATAATAATACCACCGCCAACAAAAACAGTAATAGCTGACTCATTCACTATTAACTATGCAACAGCCATTCTTCTAGGTGCTTTACATATTTAACACATTTCATTCTCACAGTGGTATCATGATCCCCATTCTTCAGATGGAACACAGGCACAGGAAGTTTAAGTAACTGGCCCAGTATTGAATCCAAAAACAGTTCATAATTGAAAAATTGTTATGCCAGTGGAAAACGGTTACCTATTTTATTATTACTATTCTTTATTTCAAGAGAGTTATTATTGGAAGAAGTCAATATTGATGGTGTCTGATTTCAAATCTAGTGACAAACATTAAAGCAAAAATGCTAGCTCTAACATTTAAAAAAATTTTAATGTGAGCTTTGTATCATTGACTCAATTGATTTCACCATGTAAAGCAGCCACATTAAAAACTATGAATTTTCAAACAAATCAATTCTGTTGTCTAAATAGATGTAAGTTGTTCTGGGAAAATACAGAATAAATGAATCTCATTAAATATTTCATACACCCCAATTTAAAATAAATAAAATAAGCATTTAACTTTGTTAAACCCAATTTAAAATAAATAAAATAAGCATTTAACTTTGTTAAATTTCATGACTTTACCCTTTATATTTTAATATATTGAGAAGAATCATAACATATTGAAAGGTGCAAAAACTAGGATTTTAATCTTGGTTCTATGATTTGATGTTATTTCATCTTTGAAATGCAAAGGAAGAATTAGATTATCTCTAATTTTGCTTCTAGCTTTTACATTCATAGATAGAAAACTAATAAAATATCTTATATTTTACTTATAAAATGTATTTCCTACTGTTTCATGCCATATGAAGTTAAAGTAATTATATTATAAAGTCCAAAGTCATCTGAATTTTTACACTAAAACATTTATAAATATAATGTATATGTATGTAGGTGTGAGTCCATTCACATATACACACTCTTTTAGATAATGTATTAATTAAACAAATAAGCTTCTCTATCTGAAACAAATGACTGCAGACTAAATTTCTATAGGCAAGTTTGGAGTAAACATGTTAAAAACATAGATAGTTTTATTAGTATTCTAAAAAGAAATAAGATAGCTGTATGGTTTTCAATCCCAATTATGGTGCCCTTCTTTGAATCAAGTCAGGTTAAAAGAAAAAGTAACTTTAACTTTTTGACATTGAACACAAAATCATCACACATTAATTTTCCATTTTAACCTACATAATTCTTATGAAAGTAGTTGCTTGTCATATACTACCCTTGACCCAAGGACTTTGGCCACATTTTAGATTTCAGGGCAGGTAAAATAGACACAGCACACAAAATGCTGACAGGAATTCTGACTTATTTCTGTATGCCTTTGATATTTTATAATAATACTTACTGAGGGTAAGGAGTTAAACCTTCATTACATAGAATAATATTCACCTTGTCCGGAGATTTTCACCTAAACTTATAAGCAAACTTACAAAGGAAAGAACGCCATATTTGGAGTTAATGTCTTGGATAATCATCCTGGTTGTATCTGTTGCCTGAGGGTAATTAATTTAATCTCATCTTTGGTTTCCTTACTTGTAAAAAGAGAATGAGGATGCTGCTTACCAAACAATGAGAATGATGCTGTTATGAAGTCTCTAATAAGCTAAAATTGTATGATCTTCTTAGTAAATGAGTACAGTAAATGACTATGGATCTCTTTCTTAAGCACTGGATCTCTATATCCACCCAGATGTGCAATAATAAAACCAAAAACTGGGAGGGACCTTCAAGATGGCAGAGGAGTAGGACATGGAGTTCACCTTACTCCCCACAAATACATCAAAAATACATCTACATGTGGAGCAACTACAGAACACCTACTGAATGCTGGCAGAAGACTTCAGACCTCTCAAAAGGCTAGAAACTCCCCAAGTACCTGGTTAGGGCAAAAGAAAAAAGAAAAAACAGAGACAAAAGAACAGGGACGGGACTGGCACCAGTGGGAGGGAGCTGTGAAGGAGGAAAAATTTCCACACACTAGGAAGCCCCTTCACTGGTGGAGACTGGAGGGTGGGAGGGGTGGGGGGGGGGGAAGCTTCAGAGCCACGGAGGAGAGCGCAGCAAATGGGGTGCAGAGGGCGAAGCGGAGAGATTCCCACAAAGAGGATTGGTGCTGACCAGCACTCACCAGCCCGAGAGGCTTGTCTGCTCACGCTTCAGGGCGGGCGGGGGCTGTGAGCTGAGGCTAGGGCTTCAGAGGTCAGATCCCAGGGAGAGGAATCGGGTTGGCTGCATGAACACAGCCTGAAGGGGGCTAGTGCTCCACAGCTAGCCGGGAGGGAGTCCAGGAAAAAGTCTGGACCTGCCTAAGAGGCAAGAGACCATTGTTTAGGGGTGTGTGAGGAGAAGGGATTCAGAGCATCGCCTAAACGAGCTCCAGAGATGGCAGCGAGTCGCAGCCATCAGCGTGGACACCAGAGACGGGCATGAAACGCTAAGGCTGCTGCTGCCACTGACAAGAAGCCTGTGTGCAAGCACAGGTCACTATGCACACCTCCCCTCCTGGGAGCCTGTGCAGCCCACCACTGCCAGGGTCCCGTGATCCAGGGACAGCTTCCCTGGGAGAACACACGGTGTGCCTCAGTCTGGTGCAAAGTCACGCTGGCCTCTGCCACAGCAGGCTCACCTCATATTCCGTACCCCTCCCTCCTCATGGCCTGAGTGAGCCAGAGCCCCCGAGTCAGCGGCTCCTTTAACCCCGTCCTGTCAGCGAAGAACAGACGCCCTCCGGCGACCTACACGCAGAGGCGGGGCCAAATCCAAAGCTGAGCCCCGGGAGCTGTGCGAACAAAGAAGAGAAAGGGAAATCTCTCCCAGCAGCCTCAAGAGCAATGGATTAAATCTCCACAATCACCTTGATGTACCCTGCATCTGTGGAATACCTGAATAGACAACGAATTATCCCAAAATTGAGGGGGTGGATTTTGGGAGCACCTGTAGACTTGAGGTTTGCTTTCTCCATCTAATTTGTTTCTGGTTTTATGTTTATCTTAGTTTAGTATTTAGACCTTATTATCATTGGTAGATTTGTTTATTGATTTGGTTACTCTATTCCTTTTTTTTTAATATATATATTTTTTCCTTTTTCTCTTTTTGCTTATGTGTATGTGTATGCTTCTTTGTGTGATGTTGTCTGTATAGCTTTGCTTTTACCATTTGTCCTAGGGTTCTGTCTGTCCATTTTTTTAGTATAGTTGTTAGTGCTTGTTATCATTGGTGGATTTGTTTTTTGGTTTGGTTGCCCTCTTCTTCCTTCCTCCCTTTCTTTCTTTCTTTCTTTCTTTCTTTCTTTCTTTCTTTCTTCTTTCTTTCTTTCTTCTTCCTTCCTTTCTTCCTTTCTCTCACTTTTCTTCTGAGCTGTGTGGCTGACAGGGTTTTGGTGCTCCAGCCGGGTCTCAGGCCTCAGCCTCTGAGGTGGGAGAGCTGAATTCAGGACATTTGACCAACACAGACCTCCCAGCCCCATGTGATATCAATCAGCAAGAGCTCTCCCAGAGATCTCCATCTCAACGCTAAGACCCATCCCCACTCAACAACCAGCAAGCTACAGTGCCAGACACCCCATACCAAACAACTAACAAGACAGGAACACAACCCTACCCATTAGCAGAGAGGCTGCCTAAAATCATAAGTTCACAGACGACACCACAAAACATACCACCAGATGTGATCCTGCCCACCAGAAAGACAAGATCCAGCCTCATCACCAGAACACAGGCACCATTCCCCTCCACCAGAAAGCCTACACAAGCCACTGGACAAAACTCACCCATTGGGGGCAGACACCAAAGACAACAGGAACTACGAAACTGCAGCCGGTGAAAAGGAGACCCCAAACACAGTAAGTTAAACAAAATGAAAAGAGAGAAATATGTAGCAGATGAAGGAGCAAGGTAAAAACCCACCAGACCAAACAAAAAAAAGGAAATAGGCAGTCTACATGAAAAAGAATTCAGAGTAATGATAGTAAAGATGATCCAAAATCTTGGAAATAGAATACAGAAAATACAAGAAACGTTTAAGAAGGACCTAGAAAAACTAAAGAGAAAACAAACAATGATGAACCACACAATAAATGAAATTAAAAATTTTCTAGAAGGAATCAATAGCAGAATAACTGAGGCAGAAGAACAGATAAGTGACCTGGAAGATAAAATAGTGGAGATAATTACCACAGAGCAGAATAAAGAAAAAAGAATGAAAAGAACTGAGGACAGTCTCAGAGACATCTGGGAGAACATTAAACACACCAAATTTCACATTATAGTTTTCCCAGAAGAGAAAAACAAAGGGACTGAGAAAATATTTGAAGAGATTATAGTTGAAAACTTGCCTAACATGGGGGAGGAAATAGTCAATCAAGTCCAGGAAGCACAGAGTCCAAGACAGGATAAATCCAAGGAGAAACACACCAAGAGGCATATTAATCAAACTATCAAAAATTAAATAAGAGGGAAAAATATCAAAAGCAGCAAGAGAAAAGCAACAAATAACATACAAGGGAATCACCATAAGGTTAACAGCTGATCTTTCAACAGAAACTCTGCAAGCCAGAAGGGAGTGTCAGGACATATTTAAAGTGATGAAAGGGAAAAACTTACAACCAAGATTACTCTATCCAGCAAGGATCTCATTCAGATTTGATGGAGAAATTAAAAGCTTTAGAGACAAGCAAAAGCAAAGAGAATTCAGCACCACCAAACCAGCTTTACAACAAATGCTAAAGGAACTTCTATAGGCAGGAAACACAAGACAAGGAAAAGACCTACAATTATAAACCCGAAACAATTAAGAAAATGGTAATAAGAACATACATATCGATAACTACCTTAAATGTAAATGGATTAAATGCTCCAACCAAAAGACATAGACTGGCTGAATGGATACAAAAACAACACCTGTATATATGCTGTTTACAAGAGACCCACTTCAGACCTAGGGACACATACAGACTGAAAGTGAGGGGATGGAAAAAGATATTTCATGCAAACGGAAATCAAAAAATAGCTGGAGTAGCAATACTCATATCAGACCAAATAGACTTTAAAATAAAGACTATTACAGGAGACGAAGAAAGACACGACATAATGATCAAGGGATCAATCCAAGACGAAGATATAGCAATTGTAAATATTTACGCACCCAACATAGGAATACCTCAATACATAAGGCAAAAGTTAACAGCCATAAAAGGGGAAATTGACAGTAACATAATAAGAGTAGGGGACTTTAACACCCCACTTTCACCAATGGACTTATCATTCAAAATGAATATAAATAAGGAAACACAAGCTTTAAATGATACATTTAAAAAGATGGACTTAATTGGTATTTACAGGATATTCCATCCAAAAACAATAGAAAACACTTTCTTCTCAAGTGTTCATGGAACATTCTCCAGGATAGGTCATACCTTGGGTCACAAATCAAGCCTTGGTAAATTTAAGAAAATTGAAATCGTATCAAATATCTTTTCGGACCACAACGCTGTGAGACTAGATATCAATTACAGGAAAAAAATTTGTAAAAAATACAAACACATGGAGGCTAAACAATACACTACTAAAAAACCAAGAGATCACTGAATAAATCAAAGGGGAAATCAAAAATATTTAGAAACAAATGACAATGAAAGCACGATGACCCAAAACCTATGGGATGCAGCAAAAGCAGTTCTAAGAGGGAAGTTTATAGCAATAAAATCCTACCTCAAGAAACATCTCAAATAAACAACCTAACCGTACACCTAAGCAATTAGTGAAAGAAGAACAGAAAACCCAAAAGTTAACAGAAGGAAAGAAATCATAAAGATCAGATCAGAAATAAATGAAAACGAAATGAAGGAACAGATAGCAATGATCAATAAAACTAAAAGCTGGTTCTTTGAGAAGATAAGTAAAGTTGCTAAACCATTAGCCAGACTCATCAAGAAAAAAAGGGAGAAGACTCAAATCAACAGAATTAGAAATGAAAGAGGAGAAGTAAACACTGGCACTGCAGAAATACAAAGAATCATGAGAGATTGCTACAAGAAACTATATGCCAGTAAAATGGACAACCTGGAAGAAATGGACAAATTCTTAGAAAAGCACAACCTTCCAAGACTGAGCCAGGAAGAAATAGAAAATATGAACAGACAAAACACAAGTACTGAAATTGAAACAAACAAAAGTCCAGGATGAGATGGCTTCACAGGTGAATTCTATCAAACATTTAGAGAAGAGCTAAAACCTATCCTTCTCAAACTCTTCCAAAATATAGCAGAGGGAGGAACAATTCCAAACTCATTCTATGAGGGGACCACCACCCTGAACAAAACCAGACAAAGATGTCACAAAAAAGGAGAATTACAGGCCAATATCACTGATGAACATAGCTGCAAAAATCCTCAATAAAATACTAGCAAACAGAATCCAATAACACGTTAAAAGGATCATATACCATGATCAAATGGGGTTTATCCCAGGAATGCAGGGATTCTTCAATATAAGCAAATCAATCAATGTGATACACCATAATAACAACTTGAGGGAGAAAAATCATATGTTCATCTCAATAGATGCCGAAAAACTTTTCAACAAAATTCAACACACTTTTATGATAAAGACCCTCCAGAAAGTAGGCATAGAGGGAACTTACCTCAACATAATAAAGGTCATGTATGACAAACCCAAGGCCAACATCATTCTCAATAGTGAAAAACTGAAACCATTTCCAGTAAGATCAGGAACAAGACAAGGTTGCCCACTCTCACCACTATTATTCAACATAGTTTTGGAAGTTTTAACCACAGCAATCAGAGAAGAAAAAGAAATAAAAGGAATCCAAACCAGAAAGAAGTAAAACTGTCACTGTTTGGAGATGATATGGTACTATACATAGAGAATCCTAAAGATGCTACCAGAAAACTACTAGAGTTAATCAATGAATTTGGTTAAGTAGCAGGATACAAAATTAATGCACAGAAATCTCTTGCATTCCTCTACACTAATGATGGGAAATCTGAAAGAGAAATTAAGAAAACAATCCCATTTACCATTGCACCAAAAACAATAAAATACCTAGGAATAAACCTACCTAAGGAGACAAAAGATTTGTATGCAGATAATTATAAGACACTGATAAAAGAAATTAAAGAAGATACAAACAGATGGAGAGATATACCATGATCCTTGCTTGGAAGAATCAACATTTTCTAAATGACTATACTACCGAAAGCAATCTACAGATGCAATGTAATCCCTATCAAACTACCAATTGCATTTTTCACAGAACTAGAACAAAAAAATTTCACAATATATATGGAAACACAAAAAACCCCTAATAGCCAAAGCAATCTTGAGAAAGAAGAACGAAGCTGGAGGAATCAGGCTCCCTGACTTCAGACTGTACTACAAAGCTACAGTAATCAAGACAGTGTGGTACTGGCACAAAAACAGAAATATAGATCAATGGAACAGGATAGGAAGACCAGAGATAAACCCACACACATATGGTCACCTTATCTTTGATAAAAGAGGCAGGAATGTACAGTGGAGAAAGGACAGCCCTTCAATAAGTGGTGCTGGGAAAACTGGACAGGTACATGTAAAAGTATGAGACTAGATCACTCCCTAACACCATAAACAAAAATAAGCTCAAAATGGATTAAAGACCTAAATATAAGGCCAGAAACTATCAAACTCTTAGAGGAAAACATAGGCAGAACACTCTATGATAGAAATCACAGCGAGATCCTTTTTGACCCACATCCTGGAGAAAGGGAAATAAAAACAAAAATAAACAAATGGGACCTAATGAAACTTCAAAGCTTTTGCACAGCAAAGGAAACCATAAAGAAGATGAAAAGACAACCCTTAGAATGGGAGAAAATATTTGCAAATGAAGCAACTCAGAAAGGATTAATCTCCAAAATACATAAGCAGCTCATGCAGCTCAATACGAAAAAAATCAAACAACCCAATCCAAAAATGGGCAGAAGACCTAAATAGACATTTCTCCAAACATATACAGATTGCCATCAAACATGAAAGGATGCTCAACATCACTAATCATTAGAGAAATGCAAATCAAAACTACAATGAGCTATCACCTCACCCCAGTCAGAATGGCCATCATCAAAACATCTACAAAGAATAAATGCTGAAGAAGGTGTGGAGAAAAGGGAACCCTCTTGCACTGTTGGTGGGAAGGTAAATTGATACAGCCACTATGGAGAACAGTATGGAGGGTCCTTAAAAAACTAAAAATAGTACTAGCTTATGATCCAGCAATCCCACTACTGGGCATACCCTGAGAAAAACTATAATTCAAAAAGAATCATGTACCACAATATTCATTGCAGCTCTGTTTACGATAGCCAGGACATGGAATCAACCTAAGTGTCTATAGACAGATGAATGAATAAATAAGAAGTGGCACATATATACAATGGAATATTACTCAGCCATAAAAAGAAACAAAATTGAGTTATTTGTAGTGAGGTGGATGGGCCTAGAGTCTGTCATACAGAGTCAGGAAGAGAAAAACAAATACTGTATGCTAACACATATATACGGAATCTAAAGAAAAAATGGTTCTGAAGAACCTAGAGGCTGGACAGGAATAAAGATGCAGACGTAGAGAATGGACTTGAGGACATGGGGAGGGGGAAGGGTAAGCTGGGACGAAGTGAGAGAGTGGCATGAACAAATATATACTACCAAATGCAAAACCGATAGGTAGTGGGAAGCAACCTCATAGCACAGGGAGATCAGCTCAGTGCTTTATGTCCACCTAGAGGGGTGTGATAAGGAGGGTGAGAGGGAGATGCAAGAGGGAGGAGATATGGGGATATATGTATATGTATAGCTGATTCACTTTGTTATACAGCAGAAACTAACACACGATTATAAACAATTATACTCCAATAAAGAGGTTAAAAAAGAAAAACTGGTGGTAATGAGCACTTATTATTTGTCAAGATAAAAACATAAATTTCCAAAATTATGGCAAATTGAGTTGGCTTGGAACAGTCTCCCATACAAATATGTAGAAATATTTTAAGAAACATAGCAATTTAAAAATATATAGTTAACCTCAAATGAAAGAGACGAAAAACCTCTAAGTGACAGAAAAGAAGTAACCTAATGCCATTTCAATAAGGACATTAGTTGATGCTGTGGAGATTTAGAGAGGCATTAGAGAGAAACCCAGGTTCCTTCATTAAGGTGATACCCTGGAAGAGCTCATTTCTACTCTAAAATGAGAAAAAGAATGGCTCCCCTTTTACCCTGGGTATTTTGTGGTTCAGGGTTCATGTTGACAATACTTATGTAGAATTGGAGTTTCAAGAGTAAAATATAGGGCTTCCGTGGTGGCGCAGTGGTTGAGAGTCCGCCTGCCGATGCAGGGAACATGGGTTCGTGCCCCGGTCCGGGAAGATCCCACATGCCGCGGAGTGGCTGGGCCCGTGAGCCATGGCCGCTGAGCCTGCGCGTCCGGAGCCTGTGCTCCTCAACCGGAGAGGCCACAACAGTGAGAGGCCGGCATAAAGCAAAAAAAAAAAAGAGTAAAATATAAAAGTTGATTCAAGATTAGCAAAATTCTAGGGAGTCCAACCAAAATTAAAATTTTGCATTATGGAAAGTTTCAGAACCCAGGACTCAAGGGATACTCACAGGAAAGAAAACAAACAAACAAAACAAAACAAATAAAAACCTCCACAGGAGGTTAGGACAGAGAAACTGATAAACCACAAAATTGGATCTTTGTCTTATGCACTCACAAAACTTAACTGAAAATGGATCAAAGACTTAAACATAAGACCTGGAAACATAAACTCATAGAAGAAAAAATTGGGAAGAAGCTCCTTGACCTAAATCTTAGCAATATGACACCAAAAGCACAAACAACAAAAGAAATAAATCAAATGTGGGACTACATCAAACAAAAAATTCTGCACAGCAAAAGAAACAATCAACAAAATAAAAAGGCAACCTATAGAATGGGAGAAAATTTTGCAAACCACACATCTGATAAGGGGTTAATATCCAAAATTTATAAAGAACTCAAACTCAATAACAAAAAAAAAAAACCCCAAACAATTCAATTAAAAAATGGGAAAGGGAACTAAATAGAAATTTTCCAAAGAAGACATCTGAACGGCCAGCAGATACATGAAAAGGTGCTCAACATCACTAATCATCAGGGAAGTGCAAATTAAAACCATGATGAGATATCCCCTCACACCTGTCAGAATGGTTGTCTTCAAGACAAGAGATAAAAGTTGGTGAGTATGTGGAGAAAAGGGAACCTTTGTGCACTGTTGGTGGGGTTTTAAACTGGTTTAGCCACTCACGATGGAAAACAGTATGGAGTTTCCTTAAAAACTTAAAAATAGAACTACCATACAATCTGTCAATTCCACTTCTAAGTTATACCCAAAGGAAATGAAAACAGGGTACTGAAGAGACATATGCACTCCCATGTTTACTGCAGCATTATTCACAATAGCCAAGATATGGAAGCAACCTAAATATCTACTGACAGATGAATGGATAAAGAAGTGGTATATGTACATAATTGAACGTTATTCAGCAATGAAAAAGAAGGGAATCCTGCCATTTGCAACAACATGGATAAATCTTGAGGACATTATGTAGAGTGAGATAAGTCAGACAAAGACAAATACTGTATGAGATCTCTTACACGTGGAATCTAAAAAAACTGAGATCAAAAAAGCAGAGAGTAAAATGATGGTTACCAGCAGCTGGAGGTGAGGGAATGGGAGAAATGTTGTTTTAGAGTATATACTTACAATTAGTAGATAAATAAATCCTGGAGACCTAATACACAGTATAGTGATTACACACAATAACACTTTATAATAAACATTGAATTTGCTAAGAGACTATATTTTATTGTTCCCAACACTAGAAGAAATGATAACTATGTGACATGATAGAGATATTAGCTTAGGCTGCTATGACAGTTATATTGCAATATAAATGCATCAAATCAATATGTTGTACATCTTAAACTTAACAGAATGTTGTATGTCAAATATAACTCAATAAAAGTAAAATAAAACAAAACAAAAAACCAACCAGTTCTGGGAGCTCCCACAGGGAAATGGCTATAATCACACCCCTCCCTACCAAAGACAAAAACACAAAAACAAACACACACACAAAACGTGACAAACCACTATCATGTAAGGAACCAATACATGATGAGGGAGTGTTAGCAGAAAATACATACAAAAGAATCAGCAACTTAAGAACTTGAAATAAAGAAACTTGCAAGAGAAAAATATGTGTGTTTAAAGTAACAGCAATAGCAGTGGTTAAGATTTGTTCTGTACTTACTATGTGCCATGCTCTGTTCTACTCACTTTATATGCATTGTTACTTATTTTAAAAATTGCATGTATAACATAAAAAAAGCTTAAAACAAAAGACAGTTTGCCTAGAAAGAATGATATTTAGGCAGACAGCAATAATAGAACAGTCATGGCGATAGAAAAATGTTAGAATATCTTCTTCAAAATGCTACAGAAAAATAACATCAATCTAAATTCTATTCTCACATAAATTGTGAATCAGGAGTGAAAGCAAACACATTTTAGACAAAGCTTAAGAGAGTTTGTGATTCATAGACTGTTTGAAATAGCCACTAAATTGTACATTTTGGTATGGAGATTTTTACATCCAGATAGAAAGAATGTGATATAAGAAATATGATTAGCATAGTAATTGGTATTGGCAAATCTAAATAAGCATCAATTGTATAAAACAATAATGATGATAGTGACTAATTTCAGTGTATAATCAGGTTGAACCTAAAATACTGGACATCAGATAGAGATGGGAAGGGGAGATTCAATGTTTCAAGGTCCCTGTAGTTTTCTGTAATAAGCCAGAAATATGTAATAAGAAAAAACTTCACTGAGTCAAGTATTTACTTAAAGAATGTGTGTAGTATATAAACTTCAGATCAAGAGAGGAAAGGAAAATAAAATGGGAGAAAGGGGAAATTTTGCCTTTTCTGACAATGTTGATGAATGCTGAGAATATGAAGAAATCCCGAAGTAGAGGAATTAGGTTTTGAGGGTACTTGTGTGTTCTAACCTTTCATCTTCAGCCTTAAGGAAGGGCTGTTTGCTATGCAGATGAGGGGCAATTCTGGAGCAGAAAGGCTATCCCCTCACTAGTATTGGGGAGGTGAGCCCCCTGCAGAATGATTCAGCACAACCAGAGGCAACCATATTAAGCAAAGTACAGGTGGTGGCATCGTGTGTTTGGACAGAGGCTAACCAGAGTTACTTGCCAACAGTGTCAATGCCGGTGTGCCCTGTGGTTTGGCAGGTGTCCAGACCTTCCCAAGTGCCCTGTAGTGGGTACAGGAAGCATCTGGCTAAAGAGTTTACTAGAGAGAGTGCTGGGACGGGGGAATGTAACTGTAGCTACAGGTTATGGCTCAATTAGGGTGTATCCAAACTTCAAGTGCTGGTGAGGACTAAGGTGGAGCCAAGTCATCAGGGAGGACAAAAGGTCCTTGGCCAAGCTCAGGAAAAATATCATATGCTCACGAGCTGCCAACCTGGGCACCAAATGTCAGCTGCAAGAGCAATGACCAAATGGACAAGGGAATAATCTGTACAGAGTCCAAAAATATACCTTATGACCCCATGGATACTAAGTGACTTTGCTATCACTGGTAGCCCCAACAAGGACACAGTAATTTCCCCCAGAAATCTAAATGACATTTGAGGAAGAACAGAGGCAGGGCGTAAAACTCTGAGAAACAGAGCCTTTACCAATAAAGGACTAACTTAAACTGAAAAGTATTACAACTAGGTAATCTTTTAAAATTTAAAGTAGTTTTTTAAAAAACAGAAAACAGTGTCCTGACTACCCAGAAGAGTGATGATGAACGAGAAAGATTAGATTTGAAATATTAAAAAGTTACACATTTTACAATTTTGTGGGTTGTACTGTGAATGCATTTTAAAAGGCACCAAGATTTGTGACCACCTAGAGGGGTGGGATAGGGAGGATGGGAGGGAGGGAGACGCAAGAGGGAAGAGATACGGGAACATACATATACATATACATACGTATATGTATAACTGATTCACTTTGTTATAAAGCAGAAACTAACACACCATTGTAAAACAATTATACTCCAATAAAGATGTTAAAAAATAATAAAAAAATAAAATAAAAGGCACCAAGAAATTCCCAGATATAATTACCACAAAACTTTTTTTTTGTACCCATTAGCGTGCACAGAAAAGATATACTGAGGAACATATTTGGTTACTCTCTGCTCTACAACTTTGTTCTCATGATACTATACATTTACTGTTTCTATATTTGTTAAGACTCTCCAGAGAAACAGAACCTATAGGGGATATACAGAGAGATAATGATATAGCTATAGATAGATATAGATGCAGATAGGCATACATATATAAATATCAATATTATATATAAATGTCATATATATAATCATATATTATATGATTTATTATAAAAAAATTGTCTCATGCAATTATGGAGACTTCCAAGTCCAAATCTGCAGTGTGGCTGGCAGGCGGAGACTCCAGAGAGCTGATGGTGCAGATGAAGTCCAAAAGCAGGCTGCTGGAGAAACACTCTTGCTGGAAGATGCTGACTTTTTATGCTATTTAGTCCTTCAACTGATTGGGTGAGGCCCACCAACATTGTGGAGAACAATCAGCTTACTCATAGTTCATTGATTTAAGTGCTGATCTCATCCAAAAACAGTTTCCCACCCTTCTCTCTACATTTTTGCTTGCAATGTCCTTCATAGGTTCTTTTTTCCCCTGCTAAAACCCATTTCCCAAGAGATCCGTTCTTGGCTCACTAGTTTCTTTTTTCATTCTTTTAGCTATCTCAACCAGTCACAATTTCATGTGCCATCTCTACACTAATGAAGCAAATTTATATCCCTACTTATGATATCACCTTTAAGCTTCATATTCTAGCAGCACCAATTCCTTCGGTGTCTCATGAACACAAACTCAAGAGCTTCCAAATTAAACTCTTACAGCTGCCCCTTTCCCACACATCAACTCCCCAAAATCTTATTTCAACATTACTTATGCCTAACTATCCCCTTGTTTTACTGATTTAATCCCAGCATTTTAAAGTCTTAACCATTAGCTAGACACACAAAGACCTAAGTGATCTAAAACTTACCCCAATTTTCTTGTTCCTAACTTCACATTTTGAGATATTAAACTACATATAAGTCTTACGCCTCCATACCTTTTCTTCAGATGTTTTTTTTTTTGGCCAGAAGACTCTCCTATCACCCATTTATTCACCTGGCTAAACTCCTTTCAGCTCTGCATATTGTTACCTAAATCGGAGACTAAACTAGGGTCACTCCCTGTTCCAATCATTCGCTCTACCTATCAGAAAACTTATGACACTGTAATGCAGTTATCTGTTCACAGTTCTACTCCTGGGCCTACAATGATATATTTTTTAATATTTATTGCAGTATAGTAGATTTACAGTGTTGTGTTAGTTTCAGATGTACAGCAAAGTGATTCAGTTATATATGTGTGTGTGTGTGTATTCTTTTTTACAGTCTTTTCCATTGCAGGTTATTACAAGATCCCAAGTATAGTTCCCTGTGCTATTAAGTAGGTCCTTGCTGGTTATTTATGTTTTCCTATTGGGGCTTTTATTTATTTTAAAAATTTTTTACTTTATATTGGAGCATAGTTGATTTACAATGTTGTGTTAGTTTCAGGTGTACAGCAAAG
>RJWK010048494.1:0-16944 GCA_004363435.1 Platanista minor
TCTTTTTACGGCTGAGTAATATTCCATTGTATATATGTGCCACATCTTCTTTATCCATTCATCCGATGATGGACACTTAGGTTGTTTCCATCTCCTGGCTATTGTAAATAGAGCTGCAATGAACATTTTGGTACATGACTCTTTTTGAATTATGGTTTTCTCAGGGTATATGCCCAGTAGTGGGATTGCTGGGTCATATTACCCAATCCAAAAATGGGCAGAAGACCTAAATAGACATTTCTCCAAAGAAGATATACAGACTGCAAACAAACACATGAAAGAATGCTCAACATCATTAATCATTAGAGAAATGCAAATCAAAAGTACAATGAGATATCATCTCACACCGGTCAGAATGGCCATCATCAAAAAGTCTAGAAACAATAAATGCTGGAGAGGGTGTGGAAAAAAGGGAAAACTCTTGCACTGCTGGTGGGAATGTGAATTGGTACAGCCACTATGGAGAACAGTATGGAGGTTCCTTAAAAAACTACAAATAGAACTACCATATGACCCAGCAATCCCACTACTGGGCAGCTTGTTTTAAGCTGCTTCTACTTAGAGCTTGAATTATCAAGGAAATTTTACCTAACTTTTGAAATTTCATAGCACATTTTTTTTCACAGTGTTGAAGATCTAAGTTCATATTCAACTGAGCAAAAATGTTTGAATAAAAATCACCTTTGAATTTTCCTAGTTCATGCTTTTTATGATAACTTTTAGTTTTGAAAAATTGTATAGTGTATTTTAATGTTATATGGATTTTCTCTTGGGTCTCTTTGCTGCATGAGTATACTTTATCTATTCCTAATGGTACATTTTTTTTCTCCTGACAAATACATCCTATGCAACATAACAAAGTTAAATTTCAATAGATGCCCCCAACATTTAGGAAATACAAAGTTAAAGGTGGTTGAGGATGTTTTAAATAACTATTGATTGAAACAGCAGAAAAACAAGGTCTGATTTGAACTGTACTTTTTGATATTCATTGTTTACCTATCCATCAAAATTTAAGACAATAACTTATATAACTATGTTAATTAGCAAGCAAAGGCAAATTTTCAGGCACTGGTAGTATGTTAAATGACAGTTTCAAACACTGAGAATAAAACACCTATTGAAGAGCCTGTGGAAATTTTCTTTAGACAAAGTTTAGACTTTAGAGAAAGTTCTACATTCTACATATTCCAAGAAAGAAGAGGAGAAACAGATAGAGGAACAAAGAATGACAGACAAGGGAGAAACAGAAAAACAATCTTATTTTTTAGGTTATTAGAGATGTCCCTTAAGAAATACAGTGTACCTGTAATTATACAGATTTCCTCTGACACATGGTATTACACAGTGAAATAAAAGAGGCAACCAATTGATAGATGAAAGAGATGTTTACGTAAGAAGGCTTCTACGTATTTGAAATACTAGATCTTAATAGAAGATATTAGATTATAGCTATTGATACCAACGACAGGGAAACGAGGAGGAGAGGGGTGCAAGGCCTGCTGGTAAGTGAATGTGCTGGGCTGTCCCATGCAGCTAGGGATTAAAGTGGACTATCAGCTGCAGGGGACCTGGCACCGCACCAAGAGCAGAGTAGGCCTGGCTGCAAGGGGAGGAGACAAACTTCAAGGGCAACAGGAACTAAGGGAACTGGCTTCCCTGAGATGCTGCCCAACTGTGCACTGTGGTGAGGACTGTGAAGACCTGCATCCCTACTGCGGGGCTGGGACAGGATCTTCCTGCCTGGAGAAAAGATGGCCTGCAGGACTGGAATAGTGCTCTCTTCTGGAGGGCCTCTGATTGTTTTGTCTCTGTGCAATATAGACTAGATTGATTATTTGGGGGACTACAACTGCCAGAGAGAGATGTCCTAGCCGCACTTGGAGTGGAGGGCATCTGAAATCTTCACCCGCTCAATTACATTTTATCATAGAAACCACGAAAAATAGCTAGGAATGGCCATGGAGGAAATTCAGACTGTAATAAAGAGATGTCAAATCCCACAAGAGCAAGACATTAAAGGAGATTTTGGCCTTATTTCAGTTAGAAGATCAATGATGCATAGATGAAGGCACATACACTAACTATTAGAAATCATTCAAAATGAAATGCAACTAATGACATTGTACCATTGAGACATTAAGGATAAAAGGTTTAGCTATTCTTCAGCTATATATTAACAAGTTGGATTCACAAGGCAAATATACATTATTTAGGTGCTTATTGAATACAAGTAATGATTCAGGTGTGGAAGCCTTTATTATTCAAAATATCAAAATCTAATTGATGTTTTATTAAAAAGAACATATAATAACAAATGGTGTACAGGACCACAGTTGATTTCCTTTCTAGATTTGGTTCACTTTCCTCCAGAGGGTATGGAAACAGATCTACTGCAAAACTCAGAGAGGACTATGGCTTCATTAAATTTATCGAGATATTTGATTACCAAAAATGATGAAAATGAAAATCGAACTGGATTATAGACAGAACTCAGGAAAATTTGAGAATATTTTCTTAAAGTCACTCCAGACAGGACTTAATATGTTAAAAGCACATTATGAAGCAGAAATTAAAAACGGCCAAGAAAATAGCTAAGTCCAGAAGTGTAATGATCTTTTTCTATAACCTTAGGTGGAGAGAAGATCCCAGCTATGACTCCTGAAATACAGTTTAAGGTCTTATGTTCAACTCTTTCACATTTGATTGAATTGAAAGTGTTCTGGCTTGAGTAGAAGACCAGACTGATACGAAAAACAAAATTTATCTCTGAAGAAAATATTGAGACAAAGTAGTTTCCACAACCCAAATAAAAAATTTATAGACCACTATAAATTCCATTATGACTTATTTACCACCTTTATATATTTTTCTGTTAAGCAGTTACTGCTAGAAAAATAAATGTGTTTTTAAATGTATTTAAATAAAATAAATGTATTTTTTAAATGAGAAAAAAATTACAGCTGAGTCTTGAATATTGAACTATGTTACACATATCAAAAACATTCACTCTAGAGAAATAGGCTTGTGATTGGAAACTGCCAACTATAATACACGGATTAGTCTTTCAATCAATAATTGTACATTACGTGCAAGTAAATGATTTTGGTTATTTGCATGGGACTAAATCAATAAGTTCACATAACTATTCAAACTGATAATAAGTAGTTAATAATCATATATGAACCTATTTTTAAAATAACAATTCTCACTTTAACAGGTTCTTCTCAATCATGCCCATTACTTTTCAAGCAATTTAAGACAGCCAAATTTACATAACTGTTAGTACTACCCTGAAATATACCTCTTTGGTTTAAGGATTATTTTGAACTGATTGTTTTGAGAAACATCAGACACAAGATGTAGATGTGTACAGAGTAGCAGTTAACCTTTTGCAAACGAAATTTACGTTTATGGAAGATGTGTCCATTTCTAAGGGTGTGTCCCTCTCTGTACCAAGAAGAGAAAGAAAATCCTAAATCACAAGAGAATCTGATTAACAGAGAAGAAACAGACTTAAATCTCCATTACAAATCCTACCCTTGTTTAGCTTACTTTTCCTGGTAACACACCCCCCTCAGTAACTGGCCTCCCCCTCCCCTTCAGCTTGTGTCTTTAGCTGAAGATGGTATTTAAGCTGGTGACTTAGGTCAGGTGAAAGAGTTACTCATTTGGGGATATGACCATCCTCTTGAGCCCCAGTTTTCCTACAACAATTTGTGTATGTTGTTTTCTCCACAGTAAGGCATTTCTCATAAGGGCAAGCTGACTTAGGTTTAGATTTGTGAACGTGGGCCAGGCCACTGGGGCGGCCTCCTTTTTGGGGTCCTTCTATACAAATTACATATATATATATATATATATATATATATATATATATATATATATATATATATATATATATTTTATATATATATATATATATATATATATATATATATATATATATATATATATATGAACCTTACTATGTTATCTATATCTAAGTCTATATCTATATCTATATATATCTTACCATATATACGGTTACTTAGGTTTTAAGAAAAAATGAATGTTAATATGGCAGATAATTCTTTAGAGGAAATAATAGGACTTATTCATATAATTTATTTATTTTTTCTTTTAAAAAGCAAATATAGTTTATATCACACCAAACAAGTAATTGTATTCACAGTTTAACTATATCTACTTTGTGAGGGACCCCTCGTGAACTGCATCAAAATGAAATTTAAACATCTAACCACTCTTTTTTTCTCATGTTGGATATATATCAAGTAAAATTTTAAGTATGATGTTTCCTTTCCCTCTATGAATTTTTACACTATGTGCATGTGTATGTATAAATCTTCTTCATTCAAGGGGGTTCTGTAAAGGTCTTGTGAAGTGCAATTATAATGTGTGGTAATGTTGATGTGTATTATTTATAATGTTAGTTTTGTATCACACAATTGTGTCAGCTTTACTTGAATACTAAAAAGACATGCATTGAAAATAATTGAAATGATAATATTTCCATTTAAAATTATGCTTTTTCCATTGACTCCTCCACTCTTTATATTTACAAATCTTATGAGAAATAATATAAACTATTTAAAAATATCCAATAGCATTTTAAAATATGAAAATCTGTCTATAGTTACCTAACATATTTATTTTGCTTAATAGTGCTACACTAAAATTTTATGATATAATTCTCTATAATTATGTGTACATTTAAAACCACTGTGTGGGTTGTTCAAGAATATATTACAGGGCTTCCCTGGTGGCGCAGTGGTTGGGAGTCCGCCTGCCGATGCAGGGGACGCGGGTTCGTGCCCCGGTTCTGGAGGATCCCACATGCCGCGGAGCGGCTGGGCCCGTGAGCCATGGCCGCTGGGCCTGCGCGTCTGGAGCCTGTGCTCCGCAGCGGGAGAGGCCGCAGCGGTGAGAGGCCCGCGTACCGCAAAAAAAAAAAAAAAAAAAAAAAAAAAGAATATATTACAAGCATATAATAAAATGCTGACACTGAATACAACCTATGCATTGTGTATTTTGAATTTTTAGTGCAACAGCATTTGCATATGAGCAATGAAAATAATCAACTTAATTTGCCCTCCTAGAGAGCATGGAAGTAGCTTTGATTAGCTTATTGAAAACTTGTGCTGTTCCCCTTGAGTTTGGATTCACGGGGTAGAATTGCCAACATGATGCAGTGTGTCAAGGCAATGCACCCCAACTTAGTAGGGATGCAGTGTGTCAAGGCAATGCTAAAGTTGACTATATTAAAAAAGGGGAAAGGTCATTGACTAGGAATAAACTAGTTGTTTATGCCACAGCTGTCTCTGTCTTCTTTAAATAATTTGTCCATGCTATTAAGTTACAATCATAAATGCATGCATACATTTCACCCCTCGTTGTTTATTTAGTTTTTTGCAAATGAGCTTCCAAAGAATTAAAATAAACAATGTCCAGTGCTCAAATAGGGCTGCATCTGTTCCCACCAGCCAGGATGGAAAATCTCATAATTCATGGAACATTGGGTAGAATACTTAAGAAGTTCTTATCTAGGTAGTAGAGAATAATGAGTTTTAGAATAAGGACTGCACTGAATTGGCCTAAAAACAGAAAAAAAAAAAACCAAAAAACAAAAATCAACCTATTCCAAGTAAATTAATTGAATCTACTACCCCCACAAAAGCTCAGATATTAAGATATTAAAAAATAGCCACCACACATCAAGATAAAATTCACATCTTGCACCTAGTCAAAGATTACAGGGTAGGCAAAGAATCATGAAAACATAAGCCATAATGAGAATATTCAATTAATGAAAATACAACCATAGATACATATGTTGTAATTTGCAAAGACATTAAAATGGTTATTACAGGGCTTCCCTGGTGGTGCAGTGGTTGAGAGTCCACCTGCCGACGCAGGGGACATGGGTTTGTGCCCTAGTCTGGGAAGATCCCACATGCCGCAGAGCCGCTGGGCCCATGAGCCATGGCCGCTGAGCCTGCACGTCTGGAGCCTGTGCTCCACAACAGGAGAGGCCATAACAGCGAGAGGTCCACGTACCACAAAAAAAAAAAAAAAAAAAAAGGTTATGATAACTGTGAGAGACAGAGTAAAGGGACAAATTAGGTAATTAAATAGTTAATCCCACTAGGGTATTGTAAATAAAGAAAAAAGTATGTGAGACCCCTGTAAATTAATGATCACTCAAGAAAGCAGGTTTACTTACCCACAAAACCAAGCAGGCTTGCCTAGCGACAAAACTATGTGACAGAAACACGAGACACGCCCCAAGACAATAAAACAATGGTGGCATGAGACCCACATCCTGCCCAGTGAGCTCAGTAAGTTAATGATCCCTAGGATATGCTCTCTGCACACATAAAAAACAATAATTTATGGAAAGGGGCTCATTGTACAGAGAACTGAAATAATTTTTACAGTCCTGGCTTGACCATGTAGGGACAAAAAAACTCCCCTGCCCAGCCTGTAGGATGAGCTGATGATGAAAGCATGACGTCTATTCAAGAATAAAGAAGAAAGTGGTCTTTTCCCCCTCCCCACTTTTCCTTTGATTATAAAAATGTAGTTCACTAAGTTCTTGGGTGCAGTACTCTCTTGCCCGCCTGCTTGTAAGCCTCACAAGCATCCTATTCTAATAGAACACGTCTCATCTATCACTTTGCCTCTCACTGAATTCTTTCTGCCCTGAGACACAAAGGACCAGGCTCCTTGGAGCCCCCCACGAAATGACACCTATCAGTTTCATAACTATTGTCCATGGGTTCAAAAATGTGTATAAATATATATACGCACATACATTATGTTTAAATACACAAACATACACACAGATAAATAAAAACTAATTACATATATGTTAGTATACATGTTTATTGCATAAACATGAACTTCCTGTCTTTGTCCACTGAATGGGTCTGCAAACAGTGATGACACAGTAACAATGAACACACCCAAATCTTATAACTTGGTTTTTAAATACCATTCTATAATAAAAGCAATCAGGGATCTGATTTTAGGGATTGGACAGGGAATATACAAGATCAGTCTTGATCATCTGATAGTTCTAAAAAGAAAAGAAGTGCTCTCAAAATAAAACGAAAAGGACACATCAAAGGGATATGGTGTAAAACTGAAAGAGTTCTCAGTGGGCAAATTAGAACAATTTGTGCAATAATATTAATAACAGTATTGGATTATAATTCAAAGAATACAAAAATTATACATGAATCCATATTGGTATAAATAAATAACTGAATAAAAATTGGGAAAAAGAAACAAATCATTACAGAAGATATCTGTATTAGTTTGCCAGCGTTGCCTTTATAAAGTACCACATACTGGGTAGCTTAAACAATAGAACTTTATTTTCTTACAGTTTTGGAGGCTAAAAGACTGAGATAAAGGTGTGTTTGTTGTTGCCCAAATCATATAATACTAGTGTAATCATAAGAAAACAGCTCATAAATACAAATTTAGGGACATTCTATAAAATACATGATGAGTCTTCAATTCTCTCAAAGTCATGAAAAATAAAAGAGTGAATCCACAACAGATGAAAGAGACTGAGGAAACATGCAAACCAAATACAGTATGGTATCATGAATTAGATCCTGAAACAAAAAATTACATTAATGGAAAAACTGGTGAAATATGAATAGATTCAGTACTTTAGATAATGCTATTAGCTATCTCAGTGTCAACACATAGATCATAGTTAATGTTAGTTTAGGGAAAGTTGAGTAACAGGCATATAGGAACACTGTGCATAGTCTTTGCAACTTTCAGTAAATCTGAAATTATTCAAACAAATTCATTTAAAAATATTGTAATGAGATGCCTCACACAAACAGCAGAAAGTCTTAAAATAAAAGAATGATATTACTAAAGGTTGGCAAGCATGTAGAGCAACTGGAACTCCCCTTCACTATGGGTAGTAGTACATACTGGTACAACCAGTTATTAAAACAATTTCTGCTCAAGCTCTATCTATGCACAAACTCTACATTAGCAATTTCAACCTGAGATTAGAATCCAATCAAAATGCACACTTATTTACATTAAGACATAAAAATGTTCATAGCATTTAGAAATGGCAGCACAAGTTGAACACAAATTGTTCATGAAAAAATGAAAGTAAACATGAAAATACCATAAATATAAGAAAATGGAGGTTAACATCAGCTTATCTTAATTTAAAGGGAAAGAAAGGAAGAGAGTAATGATTTGATGGTGATATTCATGAGTCTTTGGGGGTACAGGAAGTTTTCTATTTTTTGACTGGAATATCTTTATGTGAGTGTGTACGTTTTGTCAAATATGTGTATGTTTTTTTTTTTTTGCGGTACGCAGGCCTCTCACTGTTGTGACCTCTCCCGTTGCGGAGCACAGGCTCCGGACGCGCAGGCTCAGCGGCCATGGCTCATGGGCCCAGCCACTTTGCGGCATGTGGGATCTTCCCGGAACGGGGCACGAACCCGTGTCCCCTGCATCGGCAGGAGGACTCTCAACCACTGCGCCACCAGGGAAGCCCTAAAACTTACATTTTTAGTCAACTTTCTTATATTTAACATTTTTTAAGCAAAGAGGCTATATTAAGTTTGCAGTTTTTATGACTGAAGAAGGGGGAGTTCCTAAATACATAGTTTAAATTTTGGAACTAACCATAGGCAGAAAACATTATGACTAATACTGACTCACAGAAAGGAAAGTCTTTCAAAAGATTATAAATGTAGTGGTTATCAAATTCTACATAATTTTCTAGAATAAACTTTTTTAATTGCCTTATTTATAGGCCTAGCCATGTGGAATGATGGTAAGAGAAGAGAGGGCAACCCAAGTTTCAGGTCACCTAGCTTATGGGTGATTAAACAGAATACTAGGTGAACATACATTCATCTTTTTCTAGTACAGGGCTCCTGACTACTGGGTTTCATTGCAAGCAGAAATTTATACAGGTTGATTTGAAAAGAAAAAATGTGAATAAAAAGTGATATGATTTATTACAGGTATTAATTTGAATGGTCAGTAAGAGAAGCAACAAGTCAACTCTAACTAGTAGCAGTCCAGGTACACAGGCTCAATGTTAGTATGTCAGTAATTTAGAATTCTTCAGCATAATGGGGCATTACGTGTTAATTTGATCTACAACCCAGACAAAATATTTGCTTTATTCAGAAATTTGTACTCCAAGGATGGTCAGCTAGCATTCAATTAAAAAGTCACTCTCTTGGATGTGGCTACCACAGTGCTTCATCTATCTTATATATGACCAGCTCCATTAACTTACTAATTTATGAAATAAGATATTTATAAAACAAAATGGGTTTCCATTAGTAACGAATGGCTTTAGTGTTTAGCCTTAAAGAGTAATACCTTCAGGTTGGTCCCTAAATTGTCTGATCTCTAAAAGATGTTAAACCAAACCCTGTGCCTACAATCAATATGGTGACAGTCACCTGCAGTAAAGTAGCTTGAGGTATTTTGGTTTTGTAATTTTTCTTTTTCTGGGATATCCTAAAGGACAGAGAAAGAGAGATTCTCCAGGTACATAGAAAAAATTGGAGCACACATGTCTAAAACCATGGCAGATTGGGGGTTATTTTAGCCTAGTAGCAAGATGTAACAGAATAGCCAATCTTCAGTATTTTCTAAATATTGGTGACTGCCAAGATCTAGCAAAGAAATATACTTGTGAAGAAATAAAAATAGTGACTTACTTACATTCAGAAAAGTCAACTCAATCTTTCTATACATATTAACCATTATTTTCCTATATATATATATATATTTAACATCTTTATTGGAGTATAATTGCTTTACAATGGTGTGTTAGTTTCTGCTGTATAACAAAGTGAATTAGCTATACATCTACATATATCCCTATATCTCCTTCCTCTTGCGTCTCCCTCCCACCCTCCCTATCCCACTCCTCTAGGTAGTCACAAAGCACTGAGCTGATCTCCCTTTGCTATGCAGCTGCTTCCCACTAGCTATCTATTTTACATTTGGTAGTATGTATAAGTCCATGCCATTCTCTCACTTCGTCCCAACTTACCCTTCCCCCTCCCCTTGCCCTCAAGTCCATTCTCTACGTCTGCAACTTTATTCCTATCCTGCCCCTCGGTTCTTCATAACCATTATTATTATTTTTAGATTCCTTATACATGTGTTAGCATACGGTATTTATTTTTCTCTTTCTGACTTATTTCACTGTGTGTGTGTGTGTGTGTGTATGTGTATGTACTTTTCTAACATTTCTTAGAACATTTCCCTGCTTTCATTATTGTTTACATCAATGGATATTAGACATCTTTTATTTCATTAAATTGACATTGCCATAAAGTGAGAATCATTATTTTGATTGACATAATGAAACCATTCCACAGTGACTCTATTTCTTCTTCTGATGACATTCTTTTTGCCCAAGATTAGATCTCTCTACAGTGCCCTATGGATGGCTATTGATTCTCCTGTGCTACAAACTAAACCCATGGAAAAATTTCTCTCCTCTTACACAATTGCTCTTCTTTAAAGCAACACTTCCCACTCAGTGTCCTCTTACCTCTCACATGTCTTTCTAAATGCTCAGGTCTCTACAAAAAAAAAAAAAAAAAAAAAAAAAGGCCATTTGTGATTCCTCTCCATAATGCTACAAAAGGAATGATCCCTGTTATTTAATTCTTCATTAATAAACTACATAAAAAAAAACAAACAAACAATGACCAAGTCTTTCTTCTACTGGATCACTGCAATTATTAAGTGGGTGCTTGGGTGTTGGACACACCCAAAGCAAAATAACTAATCTGTATTTTCCTCAAGATGCAGAGACTCTCTTGTTGCATTTTGAATGACCATCTATCATGTTCCATTTAAATTGTCCTAAAATCTCTCATTAAAGATCACTATTTCAACTTCTCTAAAAATGTTGGAACAGGATCTTAATCATACATTCTTCAAGCCTGTAATCAGAATACTGTTGCATCTTTCCTTACATCCTCTTTGGGCGCTGTAATTCACTGGAGTTTCTTTTGCTTAGATATTCATATCCATATCCACACATTTAAAATACGTGACATTTCACAGCACTGTCAACCTCTGTTCAACTCTCAGAATGAAATTTCTTCTCTCTCCTCCCTGTCTCCCTCCAGCGTGCTAGGAAGTTTGCTCTGGAGCAAGCCCACAGGAGGGGCCCGGCAGGGGATCCAGCCCCCCAGGAGGCCAGCTCTCTTCCTCATCAGGGACCCTGGGACCCGGCTGTAGCATCACTCAGTACCCTCCTGTTCCTCCGCTAGCTCTGCAACCCTAAGCAAGTTACTTGACCTCTCTCAATCCCCAATTCCCCATCTGTAAATAACAGTCCTTTCTACCTTCTGTGGGCTTGTAAGGAGGTGTGATGGGTTGAATTGTGTTCCCTCCAAAATTCATATGTTGAAGTCCTAGCCCCAGTATCTCAGAATGTGACCTTGTTTGGAGTTAGGGTCTTTACAGAGGTCATCCAGTTACAGTGAGGTCATAAGGGTGGGGCCCTAAACCAATATGACTGGGTCCTTATAAGAAGAGGAAATTTAGATACAGAGACACACACAGAGGGAAGACGGTACGAAGAGACACAAGTCTGACAGCCATCTACACACCGAGGAGAGAGTTCTGGAACAGATCCTTCCCTCATGGTCTTTAGAAGGAACCAACCCTGCCACCACCTTGATTTTGAATTCCAGAATTGCAAGAAAATACATTTCTGTTACTTAAGCCACTAGTCTTTGGTACTTTGCTACAGCAGCCCTAGCAGATTAATCCTGTTTTCTCCACATCTGAATTTCTGCTGCAAGCTTCCAAACAACCTGCCCCTCTAGGGCCACCCCTGAATTTCTTGTCCACTGAGCACACAGTTAGTTCTTTTCCTCCTACTTTGTACAGACTGTCCTCCCTGCCTGGAATAAGATCCTTCTCCTCGGCTCCATTTGAAGGACTCTTATTCTGCCAGGAAGCCCCATCTCCAATGTCCTCCTTTCTGTGAATGCTTCTCTAGCTGCCCCCGGCTGAGTCAGCCACTCTCCAGACTTCCCAAGGAGCTTCTAGAAGGAAGGGCTGAGTTCAAGTGACCCAGTTATCCTGCCTTTCCACTAAGGCTTTGAGGATCAGCCCACTTCTACTCGCTCATGCTTCCCTTCCTTTTCCTGGGCACAGTCAGAAACTTTTATCTCATTTACATTTGGAGAGGAAAGAAAAAGAGTCCCTGTAGTTTCTGACTGAACTATTGTGATGGTATTTTGTTTTATGCATACAAATACTTGATTGCTTTTTGTGGATGATGAAATTTATTATTGTCCGATTTTAAGGCACTGTGCACTAAAACCTTATGTTGCTGCTGTTTTGAATATGTTCATATTTTATTTTTAAAAGTTTTCTCTATCTCCTTATTATTTAATTTTGTCACTTTTTTGTTTTATCCCTTATAATAACTACAGAGCTTATTTTTAAATACTAATCTGAGATTGTTTCCTTTATTATCTAAATATTACCATTGATATTTATTGGAATAGCATATATCTGGTCTTTTAACCAACCTCTAACTTTGTGTTTTTATAGTTAGGCTCATCTGTTAAATTTCTTTTTTTGTTTGTACCACCTTTTTGCCACTAAACAAGATTAAATGGGTAAATCAAGTTGGTCAGGTCATGGTGTCTTATTCTCTTTAGCTAAAGTGATTTTTTTGTTCCTAAGGTTAAGACATATGAATCAAGTCATTCCAATTGCGGTTCTTAAAGGGACAATTTCACACTTGTTTTCTTATTTAAAAATATGTGCAAATGAACAGAAGGACTAGTAGATTTATAGTTTCATCCTTATGGAAACAGCTAATCTTAGGAAATTGAAGTGTCCATTCAAAGAGAAGCTGAGATGAGTATGAAGAAAGGGGAAACTTACAGTGATTGTAGTCTTTATTCAGACTCGATCACTATCTCTCCTTCTCCTCCTCTTTCTTCATTTTCTCCTTTCAGTAGGTTTCAACATTGGCTGCACACGGAAATCACCAGGATCCAACTCCCAGAGATTCTGATGAAAATATCTGCTGTAGCTTGGATATGGGAATCTTTTACAGCTTCACAGGTAATTCCATGTACAACCAAGGTTGATAGACACTATTTATGTGCACACTGAGTCAAATATACTTGCTCCCTTCACCCCATGCCATAAAAAAAAAAAAAAAAGATTATCAGGCTTTTTTTCTCGTTCCTTGTTTTACCTACTGTGTTGGCTGAAATCATCTGAAGTGTCAGTTTCAGAATTTTTGTTATTATGTTTTTACTTTCTTAGTTCTAATTTTTCAACAAATAAATACAACCAGAAACTGTTTCTTCCATTATGTATTTATTCTATTTTTAAATTAATTTGATTCATTTGTGTCTTATCATTCTAAATTGTTAGTTTTTATTTCAGAAGATTTCCCTTGAATTATAGAGTGGTCATCTTCTGTTTTTGGCTACAATATCTCTATATTTTCCTGGCTAGGAAGACAGCAGTAATTTTCTTCTGGGGACTATTCTTCTCACATCACATACCTTCTTCCTTATCTTTCAATCCTCCCTAACCTAAAGGATAGGCATATAAACTAGACTATTTCAATGAAACTACAACGAAAATTTGTATTTTAAGCAGAGTGAACCTTGAAAAAAAATTAGAAGAATTTCTTAGATAAACCTTCAGAAATACTTGGAGCATTTAGGAAATTTTTAGTTTTGAAATTGCCTGAAATGCAAGAAAACTCACATTCATGTTACAGATAAAAAAATCTTGCAGTCTCTTATAATCAAGAAACATCTAATTATGTGTCTACACAATGACCTATATATAAAAGTTCCTACATAGCAGCTTAATTTGTAATATCCAGAAAATAGAAATGCCCCCAAATGCCTATCAACTGGTAAATAGATAAACAAATGGATATATAATAGGATATTACTCAGCAAGAGAAAGGTATGAACTATTAATACAGGTAACAACATAGTTGAATTCCAAAAGCATTAAGTTAAGGAAGCCATACACAAAAGAGTACATATTGTATGCCCCTATTTATATGAAATACTAGAAAAGGCAAAAATAAAGTCATAAAAATACAGATCAGAGTTGCCAGAGTCCAAGGGTTGGGGAAGAGGGTACTGACTAAAGCAAGAGGGATTGATAAATCATTGAGGTGTGCAGTAGGAAAACATACAGGTTATAATACTTAAAAGATCATGGTGAATAAATGCTTCTGAAGATACTGGAAAAGTTGAAAGAAAAGAGTATCAACTCAAATAATTAAAATGCTTGCTTCAAGGCATTGAATATAATGAAGTATCTTTCTATGCCTGAGCCGAATTATTGTCTCACTGCTTTTTAATGAATGGTAAGATGGAGATGATGATGATGATGATAACCAGAAATTAACTATGTTTGTTGATAAACTTCATCAACTGAATTTAGAACCTAATAAATTCGTGTAAGTGAAAAGTATCCCCTTAAATGTGAAAGAGTAACATCTGAACCATTGATTTGGCCATATCTCAGAGGTTGTGAAATACACGGATGGATCACCTACTGTCCATGGCCAGATTAGGCCTACAGCCTGTTTTTGTGTGGTCAGTGAGCTAATAATTGTACATTTTTTAAAAGTCATAAAAAGAAACATAGAAGAATATGAGACAGGAACTATATGTAGCCCATAACGTATAAAATAGTTACCACCTGACAATTTACAAAAAGTTTGCCTATCCAAGTACTAACAGCAGCCCTGGAAAAAATTTCTATTGAGTCTTCCTTGCCAAGGTGATATAGATTCTCCTCATTATAACACTTAAGTGCCAAGCCTGTAACCACAGTCTGAACTCAACATTACTCATGGGGTAGAAGGCAGACAGAGTTGAAATAACAAAATATGTTTCCAGAAAAGAATTGATAGAATTTGTTGATTTATATCATCACAATTATTAGGAAAAAATTTTTTTGATTTCTTGTCAAGGAAGAAAATGCTAACTGTGGACACAGATATTAAATATATAGCCACATAAATGTATTGGGGCTGGGCAAAAAGTTCGTTCAGGTTTGACCATATCTTATGGACAAACCCAAACGAACTTTTTGGCCAACCCTACACACACACACACACGCACACGCACACACACACGTGCGCATGCATGAAACATAATATGTACCTGTGTTTGGTATACTAACTGGTGCAAGGAGTGAAAATACTAAAAAACTTTGCAGTTTGCCAAGGTCCATAAACAGTCATTTAAGCCAGGAAAACATGTTGAAGCTATGGTAAATGAAATGGAGTCTGATCTTAAACAGGAATGGGAGGGAGTTTGTGGAACCAAAGTGATAGCATTATTTAACTCACAGCTTCTGCAAGAAAAAGTCTTAAATTCCACAATGATCTATGTTGACTTTACTTCCCTTGTTAGGCTCTAGAAAGGGGTTAGCAAGGGAAATGGCTCTACATACTATCACCATCAGTGAAAGAAAAGGACTCAAGGATTTACTATTAATCCCATCAAATCACAAAAATCACAGCACCAGTACATCGATGTAATAGTTATTACTATTAGGTAAGTTAGTTGAGTCAATGTGTGTCAAAACTACTGATTTACTTATACTTCACTGCAACAACATCTTCAAAGGCATAAGCTTTTCCTCTTTTTTTTTTTTGAATTTTATTTTTTTATACAGCCAGTTCTTATTAGTTATTTATTTTATACACATTAGTGTATAGATGTCAATCCGGATCTCCCAATTCATCCCACCACCACCCCCAACCCCCACCCTCGCTTTCCCCCTTTGGTCCCTATACATTTGTTCTCTACAGCTGTGTCTGTATTTCTGTCTTGCAAACTGGTTCATCTTCATCTGTATCATTTTTTTGATTCCACATATATGCATTAATATACGATATTTGTTTTCTCCTTCTGACTTACTTCACTCTGTATGACAGTCTCTAGGTCCATCCACATCTCTACAAATGACCCCATTTCGTTCCTTTTTATGGCTGAGTAATATTCCATTGTATATATGTACCACATCTTCTTTATCCATTCGTCTGTCGAAGGGCATTTAGGTTGCTTCCGTGCCCTGGCTATTGTAAGTAGTGCTGCAATGAACAGCGTGGTGCCTGTGTCTTTTAGAATTATGCTTTTCTCTGGGTACATGCCCAGTAGTGGGATTGTTGGGTCATATGGTAATTCTATTTTTAGTTTTTTAAAGAACCTCCATACTGTTCTCTATAGTGGCTGTATCAATTTACATTCCCACCAACAGTGCAAGAGGGTTCCCTTTTCTCCACACACTCTCCAGCATTTGTTGTTTGTAGATTTTCTGATGATGGCCATTTGGACCGGTGTGAGTTAATACCTTATTGCATTTTGATTTGCATTTCCCTAATAATTAGTGATGTTGAGCAGCTTTCCATGTGCCTCTTGGCCAACTGTATGTCTTCTTTGGAGAAATATCTACTTAGATCTTCAGCCCATTTTTTGATTGGGTGGTATGTTTTTTTAATACTGAGCTGCATTAGCTGTATATATTTTGGAGATTAGTCCTTTGTCCGTTGATTTGTTTGCAAATATATTCTCCCATTCTGAGGGTTGTTTTTCATCTTGTTTATAGTCTCCTTTGCTGTGCAAAAGCTTGTAAGTTTCATTAGGTCCCACTGGCTTATTTTTGTTTCTATTTCCATTACTCTATGAGGTAGGTCAAAAAAGATCTTGCTGTGATTTATGTCAAAGGGTGTTCTTCCTACATTTTCCTCTAAGAGTTTTTTAGTGTCCAGTCTTACATTTAAGTCTTTAATCCAATTAGAGTTTATTTTTGTGTATGGTGTTAAGGAGTGTTCTAGTTTCATTTTTTACATGTAGCTATCCAGTTTTTCCAGCACCACTGATTGAAAAGACT
>RJWK010048495.1:0-16925 GCA_004363435.1 Platanista minor
GAGAGGCCCGAGTACTGCAAAAAAAAAAAAAAACCCAAAAAACAAAACAAACAAACAAATAAACAAACAACAAAAAAAAACAAAGAGAGAGGAGGTAATCTTAAAGCTGTGGCAATATTTGAGGGGTGAACCTAGACAGGGATATGGCAGTGGGAAGTTGTAAGCCCAGAGATCAGTGAGGTCCCACCACGGGTGGCAGATATAAGGGCTGTGCAGAGGTGAGAGAGCGTCAGTGGAAGAATGGTTCCTGCTTCCTGCTTTCACCATGACCTGCTTCTGACAACAGCTTACTCATTCTCTTCTGGCTGTCAGAATGGTTTGTTGGACAATGGCTTGTAACAGATGAGGCTTTCATGCCCAAGAGAGAAACAGAATCACAGAAAGTGCACAAAGGCAGGAACAGTGGAAAATAGAACATTGAGTAAGAAGAAAGCCGCACAAGGGATTCATTAATCTAGACAGGACTTCGAAGAATTCCTTTTGTGGTATTGACTTTATAAAACTACATCTTTCTTTATTGTCTTCATATCTGGAATCATAGAAGACATAAGTAGATCTCTCTGTACGTTTTGAGAATGTTGTCTATTCCATTGTTCATGATCCTGTACATAAAGATCCACGTAAAAATTGTCCTTTCAGAGTGCAAAGATGGGAAACATTTGGAGTCTTGCAATAATCTGCAAAACATTCATTTATAAGGCAAAAAGAAGTATGACAACTATTTTATTTTCTTTTTGTCCTGGCTGACAGGAAACTCAGAGATACATTTTATGATTGGTGGCAAGAGTGTTCTTTAGTCTGAGTTGGTATTATCATTCTGTATTTGGTTCCCTTGAGAGTCAGTCCTTGAAAAGTTTCTTTGTGAATACTTTAAGGCAATTTTGTGTTTGTTGAATTTGCCGAAGGTCCTTGCCTTCCTCTTTGGTTTTGGAGACAACCTAGAGAGGACATATTTCATTTCTGATGCTTGACACCATTCCTTCCCATTCCACCCATAAATCAACGTGATTCTTGACTGAGAGGAAGACAATGGAGAACGTGGAAGCTGTATTTCCAGTTTAGACAGAAATGAAATTACACTTGCACATGGATCATAATTATGCATATGGTTATTTTTGTGATGAAATACAACCAAGATATGGAATACCTTTAGGATTGCTCAGTCGTCTGGAAAAAAGCTTAGTGGTTTGCTCCCAAATAGTCAATAAGGGGTGTTCAGAGTCATATAATTCATGTTCTTATAGGTTACCATGGAGACCATGGGCTCCTTCTATTGGTTCCTCAGCTTTTTCATTTTTAGGTAATGGTCCAGTTACTAAAACAAACAAACAAAAAACATATAAATTGTTGTCCAATAGAATCATGTAGAGGTGGCTTTTGAAAATGTAGTTACATAATTTGTAATTAAGTTTACAAAGAAAAGTTTGTTATGACAACAAACTGAATTCCCATTTGTAAGGTTGAAGTCCATAAATTTAATCACAACAATTTTATCCTCAGGCTACAGAAAAGTAGATTAAAATCAACATGGATAATTTAATCTGAAGCCCTGAAGGGAATTCAAACGGGTTCCAGAGAACAGGGAAACAATAGATGTCAAGGTAAATTCAATCTCACTTCATTGGAGAAATGAAAGATCTGTGGGTAGCACAGCCCAGGTTAACTATCAGCAAAATGGCAAAAAATGATGTAGTTATTACATAAACATATCATAGCAAAACCCAAATACACAGACACACTCTATGTACACACACACACGCCCACACAGCAAAGTACCATGAAAGCAAGAACTTTTTCTGTTTTGTGGTGTTGCCAGAGACTAAAACCCTGTCTTGCAGTAGTAGGTATTCAAATCTATGCTGAATAAAAGGTTCAAATATAAACAACATAGAAAGATACCAGCATGGAAGAAAATATCACCCTTAACCTGGGGCATGTTCTCCAGAAGTGCTTTGCACTAAAAGAACATGTAGATTCTTAATTTAATATGATAATATCTGTGAGATAATCAGCAAGACAGCAGAGTGGGTTGAAGAGGATATTGCAGAGCTAAATAAAAGTTAATACTATTAATATGTAATAAATAAACCCAATATAGTTATGAATAGATGTAGCTGAAAGTCAAATTTTGGTGGGGAGTCTTGAGCTAATCAGAATGAATGCAGAGAAAAGGAGAAAAAATTTTTTAAAATTAGACAGGAGATGATAGACATGAAGAGGGCAAAGATGACCCTTTGATGGCTTTGAAGTACAGACTCTTACAGATGGAACAGAAAAGATATTCAGAGATGTAATACAAAAAAGTTGCCTTGAAATGAAAAAAGAATAAAATTTTTAGGCAGAAAGGGCATATCACATACTTGGAAAAACAGATTAAGAATGATGGTGATTAAAGCAGATCTACATTCTGATTTATTTAAGAACTTGAAAAAATGGAGGAAAATTATTCAGGTGTCCAGGAAGAAGAAGTAGGAGTTAGGCTGACCTTAGACTTTTTCATAACAGTCCAAGCCAAAGACTATGAAGTAAAGTCAGCCAAGTTCTGAGGGAAACAAAGTGTGACCCAGAAACACTGTACCTAGTCAATTCTTATCCAGTTGTAACAGAATCAGTCAGACATGCTCAAACATGAAGTAAGTCAGGAAGTCAAGTTCCCATCAGCCATCAGCACTTTTTGGAAAATTCATTAAAGATAAATCTATTTAACCAAGAGATGAAACACAATAAAGAATCCAAGAATGACACAGCTGTGGTTAAAGTAATCATAGTTCATTTAAATATAGACAGATCAAGGCTGGACAACGAAAGGAATTATAGTTTCAGAAAAGAATGTGAATACCACAAACCTTGATTAAGTAAAAATGACGTGAGCCAAAAAAAAAAAAAAAAAATTACTAAGAGGGAAAGAGAAAGAAAAAGAGAAAGGGTGTAGCTGTGCTAACAATTGCATGTTTTCTAGTATAGAGAACTGATACTCTATAAAACCAAAACATGTATTCTAAAGTAATACATAATATTCCAACCAAATGAGTTGAAAACTTATGTCCACACAGAGTCTGTACACAGATGTCTGTAGCAGCTTTATTCATAATTGCCCAAAATTGAAAGCAACCAGGATTTCCTTCAATAGATAAATGGATAAACAAATTGGTGTACCATATTTCATACATACAGTGGAATAGTATTCAGTAATAAAAAGAAATGAGCTATCAAGCCATGAAAAAACATGCAGGAACTTTAAATTCATAGTGCTAAGTGAAAGAAAGCAATCTGAAAAGGCTACATGCTGTATGATTCCTACTATATGACATTCGGGAAAAAGCAAAACTATAGAGACAGTAAGAAGATCAGTAGTTGCCAGGGGTGCCAGGAGGGGGAAAGGATGAATAGGTAGAGCACAGAGGATCTTTAGGGAAGTGACACTATTCTGTATGATACTGTTATGGTGGATACATTTATCAAAACCCAAAGAATGTACAGTACAAAGAGCAAACCCTAATGTAAATTATGGACTTTAGTTAATAATAATGTATTAATATTGGTTCACCAATTGGAACAAAGGTACCACACTAATGCAAGATGTTAATAATAGAGAACAGTCTGTGTGGGAGAGGGAGTATACAGGAACTCTCTGTACAATCTGCTCAATTTTTCTGTAAACCTAAAACCGTTATAAAAAATAGTCTACTAATTAGAAATTATTACCTAATTTTATAAATTTTAAATAATAAATCCCAAATTTAAAGTTTTTGTCTCAATGTTTGTCAGTCAAAATTTCTAGAGCTAGATAGGTATACAAGAAATTTTAATACTTTAACTTTAAAATAATTTTTATAAGTTTGTAGCATATATATGTCTGAAGTTAATAAAGCTTAATACTGCATTAAGAATTTTGGGATGGTTATCTGTCTATCTTTCTATCTATCTATATCTATCAATCAATCTATCCATCAATCATCTGTAATCATCTAACTCGAATGTTAATATTTGTGAAATCTGAGTGAAGGGTATACAGGAATTCTTCGAAATTTATTCTTTCAACTCTTCTGTGTCTGAAATTATGTCAAAATAATAAGTAAAAGAAAAAAAATCTTCAAATCCCAAACGTTGTAGCCTTATGGGTTACTGAGTTTAGTTTACAGACCAATACACTTTGTGTTGCTTCTGGAAATCTAGCTTTGTGCCACTTTCCTTGTGGTGGCTGGTGTGTAAAGTACAGCGTGTGTCTCATTTTAGAAGGTCTATCCCAACAACCCCAGACCACTGGACCCTCAGAGGCTTCACTCATGTTCTTAGGGTTTATCTCCCCTATCTGGCATGAAGGGACCTTACTGAGGCACCTAGATGCTAGCTCCTCGGGCCCACCAAGTCCAATTAGCATCATGAAAACATGTAATGGATCAGCTTGGTGTTCTTGGGTCCTTCTAGAATACATTATGACCAAGTGCAGGGGAGCAGACATGGCCGGAGGCAAGACAGGAAATGTATACCTTTGTCCCTGCCGGGAGGGACAGGAGAGGATGGGGATAAAAGCATTTTCCAGGTCAATAGAGGCACACCAGGTGCCAGGGCTATGTGGATTTGCTCCAGTGAAAATATCACCCCTGCAATCTTGCTGTGATTCCCCCCACCATTTGCTTACTCTGTGATCATTCTCCCTGACCCACCTGACTGTGCGCTGACCACCCAGGTGAGTTAGTTGGGCATAAGGTAGGAACCACCACCCTGCATCTTCAAGTCTTTGATGGTGGCACTAAACTCTCATGGGGGGCAGAGAAAAGCATTATAAGAAGGCTGGCACACTGAAGGAGCTGGATAAATGGTAGCCATCATCATCATCATCATCATCATCATTGTCATTGTTGTCATTGTTATTGTTTAAGCCAAACCAGGGCAAAAATTTACATTACCACTTTCCTTTATAAGTACCATATTTCATTGGTCCTAAGAAGCATATTGTTTCACACTTTAACATCTCTGAAATCAATATATGATATCAGTTGATGATGTGTTACTGCTTTCCAATTGGATTGAAATTGAATTCATTCACAGAGGATTTCTGTTTGCTTCTACCAGTCTCTTGGGGGCAGAAATGGATCTACCTGAAGCCAGTGAAACTAAAACTTCAAGGCCCCTCATTTGTGTTGCTCTTCCAAGGCCCTGCAAGGGGCCTGAGTCACAGCTTCATATGTTCATCTGTTTTTGTAAAATTTGAGAGAAAAAGATATGCTTTATTCCTTTCCTAAAGATGGCTCCAAATTGTGTAAGCTTCAGGCTCTGGCTGAAGCTCCTCTTTCTGTCCTACTCTGCTTGTCTTTTTCTTGCTATCTCTTTTCTGTATATTCTCATTTACCCATAAACTGAGGCCTTTAGTGTCTCAGCTTTATCTGAGGTCTCCTAGTAGACTTCCATTTGGAGTGGTTTTATTTCCTAGGGTTACATCCAGTAATGGTGCATTTTATAATCAATTATGCCTTAAGTTCTATGAACATAGTATGTAATAGCGCACTCAGGCTGGGTCCAGCTGAGACCCTGTGGAGTTGGACTGCCCTGTTCCCTAGAGGTCCCTTTTGTTCTCTGGGGAGATTAGCCCCCCTAACTAAAATTGACAGTTCAGGAGTTTCTTAAAACTTAGGAAATATCTGGGGACATTGAAACAGATGCCTGGTCACATACCCTGATTTACATGGGGCCGAGAAAAGAATATGAATTCAGCCCAGATGTGGGGTTCACATCTGTCTGAGGAACTGAAGTGGTTGGTGGTAAGTCCTGATGTAGCTAGACTGAGGGAGAGCCTGTGGGACCTTCGAGAGAAAGTCACTATGAGGGAGAGGGAACTGGCAGAATGTTTCAGCTGAGCAAGTGGGAGCTAGATGTGAGGTCATGTGAGCCTCTTTTGATTCATTACCCCTTCCAAGAGGTCAAAGAAAGGAGAGGGATGTGCATAAAATGAAAGACCTATGTCACAGGAGGCCAAGTGCTCTGCTAGGGGAACTCCTTCCAAAAGAGCTGGTTATGAGGAGCAGTGCAGTGGAATAGAAGGATTACCTGGAGGAAGGCTGCAAAACTGTTGGAATGGCAGCCACGCAATTTATACTCACTTAGGATACTATGGGATACCCTCCTGCCAGGCACTTCAGACATAATTGGGGAAGTGAAAGCAGGACTTCTCACAAATAAGCTTGCAAATATGACCTCAGTTGTTCTCATGGTTAAGCCCATTGTACATCCCACCCACCTCTACTCAATTTTAATCTTCACTGTCCAATATGGTAGCCACCATCCATGTGTGGCTACTGAGCTCTTGAAATATGGCTAGTGTGGCTGAGGAATTGAAATTAAAAAAAAATTTTTTTTTAATTGGGATATAGTTGTTTTACAATGTTGTGTTTGTTTTTACTGTACAGTGAAGTGGAGTTCCCGGTGCTATACAGCAGGTTCTCATTAGTTACCTGTTTTATACATATTAGTGTATATATGTCAATCTCAATCTCCCAGTTCATCCCACCCCCCCTTCCCCCTTGATGTCCATCTGATGTCCATCCTGTTCTTTACATCTGTGTCTCTATTTCTGCCTTGCAAACTAAAATGTTGTTTAATTTTAATTAACATTTTAATTTAAAAATTGAAACAGTATAGAATATTTGTCCTGTAAAACTTATAAGAAAAATTTGAAACATGTTTCATTTTTTATATTTATAGATTTAGAATTGATTTTGCAATTTATGTAATACCTCCTTAAACATGATATTAATAATTGGACACAGAGTGAGTGGATTTACTCAACTTGGGCAGGTGTGGGGTTTTGAAATTGACGTGCTTTTGCTTCAAAGTTACATGAACTCTTCTGAAAAAGGTGAATATAGGTGGTCAATATAGTTGTAAACATCAAAGGAAAACAATTTTTTGGTCCTCAATTCACTTACTGGAAAACTTTTAAGTATGTTTGGAACAACTTGGATTTGTAAATCTACTTTTTCAACTATAAATTTTATGAGAGCTAAATACAGATCAAGTACTTCTGATGAAAATTTAGTATCCAAATTGAGATGGACTAGAGGGGTAAAATATAAGCCAGATTAGAAGATTTAGTATCCCAAAAGAAAGCAAAATTTCTAATTAATAAATTGCATGCTGAAATGATAGGATTTTGGATATAATGAGATTAAGTAAAATGTTACCAAAATTAGTTTGACATATATACACCTGTCCCCCACTCCCTTTTAAAAATGTGACTATTAGAAAATTTTAAATGACATATGTGGCTTGCATTCCATTTCTATTGGACTGTGCTGATCTAGATTATTTGAAGGCAGGTCCACATTTTGTACATCTCTGTATCCTTGGCACCTACCATGGTGACATGTAACAGAGCTGCATAAATGGTTATTGAGGAAGAGGATTTAATCTTGGAGTGAGTTTTCCACTACTGAGCATGATGGTTGCTCAGGTAAACTGCTAAGACTGAATTCCCAAAATAATGTGTAAAACCACTCTTGAACTTTCCCAGGACAGTGTATGACCCTATATGTTTCTCTTACCTCTTTTCTCTTGGTCACCAGTAGCTAAATGATGAGGTGCTGAACCTACCACTAGTCTATTGATTCCTGCCACCTGCCCCCACCCCCACCCCCGTCCTGTGATTCCCTCTTAAAGCACCCAGAGCACCACTGGTTAGCAACAACTTGTACGCTTTTTTGCCAAGTACACTTTTTAGTTTAAAACTGTGAACCTTGTTTATACATTTTTCCGGTCCAGGCTGTCAATAAGAACTTTCACTGCCCAAAACAAAACAAAACAAGCCAACAAAGTATCTATGATTTGTCCAAAGAAACTATGTAGTTTGTTGCTCACCCACTTTGCAAAATGCTTTCCCCTAAAATGCAACATGGCTTTTGTGTCCAATCCTAGAACTACACTGAAAGCTTGACTCCCTGTGGTGTGAATTACTTTTCACTCTCAGGAGGAGCTGGAGAAAATGGAGCATTTCCTCTTGTGCATGACCAGGACAACGGGGTTTTCTGTTGACTCTGCAGCACAGCACATCTATGCTGGGATCCACTCTGGTTCCTGCTCAATCTATTGTTCAAAATAACCAGTCTATATGATCTAATTAAGCCAGTCGCTTCCGCGGAGAAAATAGTTTGCTTTATTTCATCACTCATCTAGGAAATTAATTTCTTGAACATGACTAGACCTGCTGTGCTATTGTGTCAGGAGACGGAGTTTTCAATCAAGACTGGGCAAGGACATGGCCTGGGTCACCCCTTCCTCTTCTTGTGTGTTGGAATATCCAAGCTAGAAATGCTGGACAAAACTTCATGTATTATTTGAGGTCAGATAACTATTTCGGGGATATGAAGTATGGAGTGTTTCTGTCTGATATGATTAGGGCTGCCAGATAACTTTCTAGTAGACGTATGTCTCAAACAATATGTGGGACATACTTCTATTAAAAATTATTCTTTATTTATCTGAAATTCAGATTTAACTGGGCACCTTGTATTTTTATTTTCTAAGTCCAGCAGCCCCAGATAAGATGCTAGAATTGCCCCAGAGGGGCACCATTCTCTTTTACCATTTCTCAAAACAAAAAGATGATGTGTTTATGAAAGGATATCTCTAGCATGATAGCATCAAAAACAATAAAATACTTAGGAATACATTTAACCAGGGAGGTGAAAGATCTCTACAGTGAAAACTATAAGACACTGATGAGAGAAATCAAAGAAGACACAAAGAAATGGAAAGGCATTCTGTGTTCATAGATTAGAAGAATTAATATTGTTAAAATGTCTATACTACTCAAAGCCATTTAGAAATTCAATGCAATCCCTATCAAGATTCCAATGGCATTTTTTACAGAAGTAGAAAAAACACTTCTAAAATTTACATGGAACCACAAAAATCCTGAATAGCGAAAGCAATCTTGAGAAAGAAGAACAAAGTGAGAGGCATCACACTTCCCGATTTCAAGCTACAGTAATCAAAACAGTATGATATTGGCATAAAACAGCCACATAGACCAATGGAACAGAACTGAGAGCCCAGAAATAAACCCACACATATATGGTCAATTAGTATTTGACAAGGGAGCCAAAAATACTCAATGAAGAAAACATAGTCTCTTCAATAACTGGCAAAATTGGATAGTCACACATAAAACAATGAAACTAGATTCTTATCTCACACCACTCACACAAATTAACTCAAAGTGGATTAAAGAATTAAACGCAAGATGGAAACCCATAAAACTCCTCAAAGAAAACATAGGAAAAAAACTCTTTGACATGGGTCTTGACAAATGATTTTTTGGATGACACCTAAAGTACAAGAAACAAAATAAAAAGTAAACAAGTGGGACTACATCAAACTAAAAAGCTTCTGTGCAGCAGAAGAAACAATCAACAAAAGAAAAGACAACCTACGGATTGGGAAGAAATATTTGCAAACTATACATCTGATAAGGGATTAACATCCAAATTATAATAAGGAACTCACACAACTCAATAACAAAAAAAACAAATAACCCAATTAAAAAATGGGCAAAGGGCATGCAAACATTTTTCCAAAGAAGATATATGAATGGCCAACAGGTAAGTGAAAAGATGCTCAACATCACTAATCATTAGGAAAATGTAAATCAAAATCACAATGAGATGTCACCTCATGCCTGTTAAAATGGTTAGCATCAAAAAGACAAAAGAGGGCTTCCCTGGTGGTGCAGTGGTTGAGAGTCCACCTGCCGATGCAGGGGACACAGGTTCGTGCCCCGGTCAGGGAAGATCCCACATACCGCAGAGCTGCTGGGCCCGTGAGCCATGGCCACTGAGCCTGCGTGTCCGGAGCCTGTGCTCCGCAACGGGAGAGGCCACAACAGTGAGAGGCCCGTGTACCGCAAAAAAAAAAAAAAAAAAAAAAAAAAAAAAAAAAAAAAAGACAAAAGATAGCAAATGCTGGAGAGGATGTGGAGAAAAGGGAACCCTTGTAGGATTGTAAATTGGTACCATCGCTATGGAAAATAGTGTGGAGTTTCCTCAAAAAATTAAAAATAGAACTGCCATATCATCCTGCATTTCCACTTCTGGGACTATATCCAAAGGAAATGAAAACACTGTGTGAAAGAGATATCTGCACCCCCATGTTCATAGCATCATTACTTACAAAAGCCAAGGTATGGAAACAGCCTAAGTGTCCATTGATGGATAATGGCTAAAGAAGTTGTGAGATTACACACACACATACGTACACACACACACGCACATACACACACACACAAAGTGAATATTATTCAGCCATTAGAAAGAACGAAATCTTGCCATTTGTGACAACATGGATGGAATTCGAATGCATTATACCAAGTGAAGTAAGTCATACACAGAAATACAAATATTGTATGATCTCACTTATATATGGCACCTTAAAAAAAAAAACTCATGGAAAAAGAGATCAGATTTGTGGTTACCAGAGGTAGTGGGTAGGCGGAGGGGAAATTGGATGAAGGTGGTCAAAAGGTATAAACTTCTAGTATATGATAAATAAGTACTAGGGACGTAACATACATGATGTTATAGTTAGCATGATGACTATAGTTAGCACTGCTGTATGGTATAGATGAAAGTTATTAAGAGAGTGAATCCTGGGCTTCCCGGGTGGCGCAGTGGTTGAGAGTCCGCGTGCCGATGCAGGGGACACGGGTTCGTGCCCCGGTCCGGGAATGTCCCACATGCTGCCGAGCGGCTAGGTCCGTGAGCCATGGCCGCTGAACCTGCGCATCTGGAGCCTGTGCTCTGCAGCGGGAGAGGCCACAACAGAGAGAGGCCCGCGTACCGCAAAAAAATTAATAAAAAAAGAGAGTGAATCCTAAGGGTTCTCATCACAAGGAAGAAAAATATTTTTGCTCTCTATTTAAGATACTGGATGTTAACTTATTGTGGTAATCATTTCACAGCATATCAAATCATCATGTTGTATACCTTAAACTTATACAGTGTCATGTCAATTTTATCTTAATAAATCTGGAAAAAATATATGTGTGCTGTTTGGAGATAATCAGAGACCAGCATGGTGCTTGATGATTCCTGCTGAATCATCTTACCGAAACCAACAGAGATCAGATCTGAATGTCTATGTTCATGTTTCCTACGATAAACTGAATTATGTGAAGGGGTCGTGCAAAGTGTAATGTGCTGCTCTGCCTGCTTTGCTTTGTTTCTCCTTTTATGTGCACATGTGAACTCCTCAAAGAGATTGTAAACCCACCAGGGCAGAAACTGTCTCTTCTTTTTACTGGGATCCCCAAAGTCCTAACAAAATGTCTGGGCACCAGCAGGTGCTTGGAAGTGTCATAGATGATAATGAAGGTGAGACTTAAGGACTTTGGTCTGAAATCCAGTGGATGTTCTAGCAATCTCAGTGGGAGTTTACACTGTGCTCCAGGCCAGAGACCAGTGGAATTTGTTACTTCGTCTGGAAATAGGGCCTCTCTGCGCTTTCGGAGGAGTCCGTCAGGAGCCCTTCTCTGGTCTGCCCCAGAACAAACGCTCTGTCCTTGAGACCAGCACAAGCAGCATCCTCCCTGCCACCTGTCAGTGAACTGCCGCCAGAGTGTAATTGTACTGGATGTTGTAAGAGGGAGTCTGAGTTAAATGAGGCCCCAGAGGAGTCAGCGGGTCAGCAGTGCCTTTTCTTACCTGTTAATGAAGCCTCATTAGAAACAGCAAGAAACTGTGCTGAGAACTGGAAGCACCAGCCTGCTGGGTTCTCCCTGCCAAAGGATGATTAACTTAATGGTTTAAGGCAGCTGCTCTTTGAGATTACGGAGCCAAGGAGACAGAGTGTGTGCGGCCGGGCACAGCGTGTGTCTGGTGGAAACTCAGGAGGGTGTGCAAATCCATTCTCCCCTTCCTCCTGTGGCTGAGACAGCTTCCAGGTTCTGAGAAAATGCACAGCCATTCAGACACAGAAGTACCTCCTTCTGAGGCCCTCCTGCTGTGTTTAGGTTAAGGATTCAGGTGTTGGCTGGGGAGCAAAAATTCATTGTAACAAGTAAGAAAGAAGAGAAACAGACCTCAGTGAATGGGCATTTGATATAGCCAGGCGCACACTCTCTCTTCTGGGGAGGCCCTGGTACCCAGTGTTTCAGTCATGGGCACCCCTGGGGTGTGCAGCTGCGGAGGGAATTGGTGCTTTGCTGAAATGCAGCTTTGCTGAAATGCAGCATTAGGTGGTGTCTTGATGATTTCTGTGCCTCTAACAACAGAGAGAATTGTGCAAAGGTGCCATACAAACTGTAAATAGCTGTCCTGCCCACGGGAATTATTATTACAATTTCTTTGATCCTGGAAGCCAAAAAGGGAAAGCAGCTGGAGCAATTTCAACCAGGAGACCTAATGTCTTGCCTTGCTTCTCTTTCCAGCTTTCTTAAGAGTAAATAAGATTTCATTTGTTTATGTCGGCCTTAGCTATTTGGAAGCCCAGGTACTAAGGGATGGTGTCTTCCAATGTGCCCATATTGGACACATCGTCCTGTCTGGATTAGCAGCTTACGTGAGGACAGAGACTCAGCTTGGATATTTTGGTCTGCAATTCTGTGTGACAGGTGGACTGACAGAAGCTTGGGGGAAGAATTGAGAAATTAAGTCTGGGCTGCATGTGTGTGGTTTTGGAGGCATGCGAGACTGTGCTAGGACACAGGTGGTGATTTCAGTTTTAATCAGAAGGCAGGGGAGTCTTGGCTGGGTATGTGGTGGATTCATGAACTATATTTGGCTGGCCTGGGCCCTGAGAGGGCTGGGGAAGGACCCTGGAAGTATATTCTGAGGCTGCAAGTGTAGGCAACCACAGCCTAATTCATCCCCCACAGATTTAAACTGAAGTTCCCTTTAAGCTGATCGAGAAGTGCTCTGCCAGCAGCAGTGAAGTGGTTGTGTCTGTGCATAACTACCCACGAAGAGCACGTTAAAGACACCCAAATGCTTTGTGATGTCTGTGGTTATGATACACACAGACCCCCTCTCTAGCAAGAACGTTGTTCTTGCCTCCAGTGGTGGCAATCTTGCCTGCCATGAGCACACCTCTCGCTCAAGAAGCACATTTATGTTGATAAACCCAAGAGCAGCTGACCCTTGAACAACAAGGAAGATGGCGTCACGCTCAAGGACCCTTCCAGAAGCCTTTAAGAATGGCCCCATGAGGGCTTCCCTGGTGGTGCAGTGGTTGAGAGTCCGCCTGCCGATGCAGGGGACGCGGGTTCGTGCCCCGGTCCGGGAAGATCCCACGTGCCGCGGAAAGGCTGGGCTCGTGAGCCATGGCCAATGAGCCTGTGCGTCCGGAGCCTGTGCTTCGCAACGGGAGAGGCCACAACAGTGAGAGGCCCGCGTACTGCAAAAAATTTAAAATAAATAAATAAATAAATAAATAAATAAATAAATAAATAAAAAGAATGGCCCCATGAGGAAAGGCCAGGCAGGTAAAGTGATATCCGACAGTGGATTGAACACGGTGGGCAGACTGGAAGCCACACACGAAGCATTTATTTGGAGAGGGGCAAGGGAGGTTGCTCAAGCTACAGACTATTTGAATTCAGGCAGCAGGACACTCTCCACTTCCAGGAAGCTTTTCAGCTCAAGCTGAGCCAACTGGGGAATCCAGCAGGGAATCCAGCTTGGGATGGGGGTGGGGAGGGTGAGGGAAGATGCGGGTTGGGGGGTGTGAGGGGGTGGGGACTCCTCAAGGAACTTCGTTGGTCACTCAGTGAGGAAGGCAGCATTTTTTTCATGAAAAGAGGGTGTTTCTCCATTAGCTGAAACAAACAAACAAAACCCAAAAAACACATTTGAGTGAGATAAGCAATGGATGATGAAAATTAGTAAAGAAATCACAGCAGAATTATACGAAAGGCAGGTGTCTCATGGAAAGAATTTGGCCTTTGGAACAAGACAGTTTGGCTTTCAAATCCCGCCTCCATGGTAATTAACTGTGTGACCTTGGGCAAATGATTTAAGCTCTCTGAGGTTTTGTTTCCTGTCTGTAAAGTGGGGATAATGATGTAGTTCTGGCAGGGTTTTGTGGAGAAATGACGATAACATAGAGCTTAAGACTGTGCTGGCACATAGCAGGCACTCACTGGATGGAGTCCTTATATTCTTGAAGTAAATTCAGTCTATCTTGTTACTTTTTGTATTTGTCTAATACGATTTTGTGTACTCAGATATTCATTGGCATCTGAAAAAATTAGCTTTGTAAAAAAACATCTAGCTTTTATAATCAACAGAACTCAATCCAATAAAAAGACAGCTGGAAAGGAGCTGGATGACATGTTTTTGTTTGAAAGAGCAAAGGTTAGGTTGCTTCCATGTGGCCCTCTTGCCTTCTGAGAAAGGGATGATACAGAGCACACTGGAGACCCAGGAGACCTAGGCTCTGGTCCAGCTCTGCCTCTTCCTCCTATTTTGATCACTGGCAAATACTTTTCTGCTCTGGCCTTCTTATCCTCTCTGGAATCAGGAGGGGTTGTACTACATAATCGATAAGTTGTCTCTTAGAGCTGCTATTCTAAGTATTCTCTTCCTCATTCAGTGTATGCCACAGAAGGGACCTTGGAGGGCCATATGAAGATATAGAATTGTGATAAAGACTTCAATTTCCTTAAAAAGCTGGCAAGGAAGCTAAGCCCCAAGACTCATGCATATGCCACAGGAATCCTTACCCATTAAAAAAAGACTACATATATATGTGCATGTGTATACATATATGTATATATACCACATACGCACATATACATACATAGAAGTATACATGCCATTCCCAACCTCTTGCCTCTCTCCAGTATGGAGGCTGGAAAAGCCAAATAGTTGCTTTCCCAGCATCCCTTGCAGGTAGGTCTGGTCATGTGAGATAGAAGGAAAAGTCCGTTGGAACCTTCCCAAAACATTTTTCCTTCACTGAAAAAAGGAGTGAGCCGTGCAGGGAAAAGCCTTTCTGCTGTTTCCTCTTGCCTCCCCTTTTCTGGCCATGCATGATGTCTGGTTATGATGTCTGGAGCTGTGGTAGGCATTTGGCAATTGGGGGTGACAAAGATGAAGACAGGGATGGTATATCAGAGGGCTGAAATGAGCTTGGGACCTGACTGACATCACGGAGCAGCCTGGCCTACCTCATTTCTGGAACTCTTAGGTAAACATGGTTTATTCCCTTTGCTGCTCAAAGTGTGGTCTGTGGACCAGCAGTATAGGCGTCACCTGAGAGTTGTGTCAGAAATGCAGAGTTTCAGGCCCCACCCCAGACCTTTGGAAATAGAATCTGCATTTTAAAAAGGTGCCCAGGCTTGGCATGTTTTGAGTGCATATTAAAGTTTCAGGAGCGTTGGTTTATAGCTCCACTAATTAGGTTTTATTACAGGCAGCTGAAAGCATTCCTAACTGCTACCATGTATGGTAGGAAATATGCATGAACACATATAGGTATGTCTATGGTGTGTGGCTGTATGTCTGCATCTATGAATGCATACAAACATCCACACATATACGTATACATACATAAGTACATAATATATTTTTGTCTATATATTTGTGTATATATGAATAGAAAAATCCTGGAAGGACACAGGCTGTGGGAGTGGGGCTGGGTGTTGGGAAGTTTGGGAGGTGATTTCTCCTTTTTACACTAATTACTTCTATAGTGTTTGTAAAAGTGTCTAGTTTAAACCCACGAGTATCTACTCCTTTCCTAGCAAAGCCGAGCAGAGACGCACCCGCTTTCCTCGCGGTCCAGCAGCGCATGGTAGGACACTACATCCCGCTGCATCTGGCATTTTTGTGCCAGCAGGTGCTTGCGGGCCTGCAGCTGTTGCTCCACCTCTGTGCGCATCTCCCTGAGCTCTGCCTACAGCCTGCTGACCACGGTGCCCAGGTTCTGCAGCTCGATGTTGTGCCAGTGCTTGGCATCGTGCAAGGTGTTCTCCAGGCCTCGTTTCTACAAGAGAGGGAACACGGTCCAGACCCAAGGCCGATGAGCAGGGCCCTGGAAGTGGGAGATGGGCAGAGCAGTGGGAGGGGCTGGCACCGGCTTGGTCTGTCTGTTTCTCCCAGGACGGTGACCTTGACAGGCTGACGTGGCTCAGTGAGGAAGTAATGAATCCTCCTGGGGAGGCCAGAGTCTTGCTTAGTCTGATTCACTGATCCTTCCGACAGGGGTGGAGGTGGGGAGGGAGAAGAGGAAGAAAGAGGGGGAGAAAGACAGGAACCAGGGAGCCGGATGAGAGAGAATGATGAGAGAAGAGGCAGATGAGTGAGAGAGAGAATGAGGGAGGACAAGTGAGAGAGAGAGAGATTCACACACACACACACACACACACACACACACACACACACACACACGAGGCAGTTTGCAGGTGTTTTCTGAAAGAAATCTTGCTCCCTGAACCACCTCGGGTCTTTTTTTGTTCCTGACTCCTCACCCCCGGGCCACCTCCCTCCTTGGTGAACCTCCACCCACCTTCCAGCTGGAACGCAGTCTCCTCCTGCATTCCTCCCAGATTCCCACAGTCAGAATGAATGTCTCTGGCCTCTACACACTCACTGTGGTTTTTTAGTGTTTTAGTAGCACATCTTGCTAGTTCCTCTGCCCCTTGCTGCCCATTCACCCCCTCCTCTCCCTCAGCTGTGCTGGGCAGGTTGGTCTCTACTCCATTCGCAGCTTGGTCATCTCTGTGGATGACTCCTGTGTTGATGCGTCCAGCACAGATCTCTCCCCCCAAGCAGACTCGGTACTGAGGTTCTTACTGGAAATATATCCAGGCCATGGGCTCCATTCAAATCAAGGTGTCCAAAATGGAGCCATCGGCTTCCTTTGGAACCTGCTGGCCCCTCCTCTCCTGTGCTCCAGCTGGTGAACCCACATGAGCTAGAAACCGGGGAAAGATA
>RJWK010048496.1:0-16916 GCA_004363435.1 Platanista minor
GTAAGCTGGGATAAAGTGAGAGAGTGGCATGGACATACATACACTACCAAATGTAAAATAGATAGATAGGGGGAAGCAGCTGCATAGCACAGCGAGATCAGCTCGGTGCTTTGTGACCACCTAGAGGGGTGGGATAGGGAGGGTGGGAGGGAGGGAGATGCAAGAGGGAAGAGATATGGGGACATATGTATATGTAAAACTGATTCACTTTGCTATAAAGCAGAAACTAACACACCACTGTAAAGTAATTATACTCCAATAAAGATGCTAAAAAAATAAAAAATAAAAATAAATAAACTATTAATATCAGGGATGAAAGAAGGGTTATTCTGCAGAAATAATCAGCCAGCATAACCCTATAGCCGTAACTTGACAAAGACATTACATAAAAAAGAAATTACAGATTAAATACACCTCATGAATATAAACATGAAAATTCTTAACAAAATACTATCATACAAAATCCAGTACTAAATAAAAGGAATAAATGCATCATGACGAAATGGGTTTCATTGCAGGAATGCAAACTTGGCTGATGCTTTGAGAATCAAACAATGTAAACTGTCATATTAAGACAAAAGAGGGAAAACACATGATAATTTTTATAGACACAAAAAATTGCATTTGACAATATTCAACCCCCTTTTATAATAAAAGTCTTGGAAAAATAGAAATTGAAGGAAAGGGCAGTTATGGAAAAGCTACAGCTAGAATTATACTTAATGATGAAGTATGTAATGCTTTTCCCTTAATACCAAGAATAAGGCAAGGATATATGCTCTCATCACTTCTATTCAATATTGTACTAGGTTTTAGCCAGGAAATAGACAACAAAAATAGACAACAAAAATCAAAACCATAAAGGTAGGAAATGAAGGCATAATTGTTTACATATAAAATGCTAGAAAAGCTACAAAATAACTACTAAATTAATAAGTGAATTTTGCAAGGTCATAAAATACTAGGTTAAATATATAAAAATCAATCATATTTATATATTAGCAGCAAACAATTTGAAATTTAAATTTTAAAAAGCAATGGCATTTACAATATCAAAAACAGTTAAATACCTGGGAATAAATGTGAAAAAAGATATGCAGGACCTATATACTGATAACTGGAAAACAATGTTGAGAGAAATAAAAGATATAAATAAACAGAGAGCTATACTATGTTCATGGATTCAAGACTGAATTCCCTTTTAACTGATGTATGGATTTAATGCAATCCCGATCAAATTAACTACTAGAAGCCTTTTTTTTTTAAATCCAGAAATTGACAGTATACTTCTGAAATTTGGATGGAAAGACAAGAAGCTAGACTATACAAAGCAATTCTAAAAAGAAACAAAAAAGTTGAAGGACTTACACTTTCTAACTTCAGACTTTGAGACTTACCATAAAGCTACAATATGGTACTGATGTAAAGATCAACAAATAGATCAGTAGAACAGAATAAAGAGCCCAGAAAAAAATTCTCACTTACGTAGGTTATTTGATTTTTTATAGCGTGCCAAAGCAATCCAATGGGGAGAGAAAAGTCTTTTCAGTAAATTGTAGAACATATAATGACATGGGGTGAAAATGAACCTAGATCATTAAGCAAAATTAATTTAGGATGAGTTGTATGCTTAAACATAAAGGCTGAAATAAAAATTCTAAAAACAAATATAGGCAAATATCTCCATGACTTGCGGAAGGGAAAAGTTTCCTACATGGGACAGAGAAAGCAATAAGCACTAAAAATTTTTTGAAAAATTAGACTTGACCAAAATCAAAGCCATCTGCTGGTCAAAAGGTATTATATTTTGGAAAATGAATAAGTAAGCCAAAGACTGGGAGAAAATACCTATGAAACGTATATCTGAAGAACAGCTGGTATCCAGGACATATTTTTTAACTCCTGCACCTCAATTAGGAAAAGACAACACAATAAAAATTGAGCAAAAGGTTTAAAGAGACATTTCACAAAACAAGATATACAAATAGCAGTAAGCACATGACAAAGTCTTCAACCTTATTGGTCCCCAGGAAAATGAAATGAAAACCACAGTGAGATACCACTTCATACCACTTGAGGAGCTAAAAGTTTAAAAATCTAATAATGGCAAACGTTGGTGAACAGATGGAACAACTGAAACTCTCATCTTCTTATAGAGTTTACACTTATACTTTATACACTCATACGGTATAAACTACCACTGTATACACTCATACAGTTTCTTATAAAGTTCAACTTCTATGGAATGACCAAGAATTCTGCTCCTAGATATTTACCCACGGAAAAGAATGAAAGTATATGCCAACAAAAACTCCTCTACAGGAATATTTACAGTAGGCTTATTTAAAATATCCCCACATTGGAAACAAATCAAACGTCTCTCAACAGGTGAGTGGATAAAGAGTCTAATATTCTTACAAGGGAATGCAGTGCAGCAATACAAAATGACACCAATACAGACAACAGTGTGTGCAATTCTCATAGATATTATACTGAACAAAAGAAGCCACACACAAAAGACCACATGGGATTCCTTTTATATGAAGTTGTGAACAGGCCAAACAACTGTGTTCTGTGGTGATATAAATCCAAACAGTGGTCACCTTTGGGAGGTAGAGACTGACTAGCAGGAGCCATGAGGGAATTTTCTGTGGAAATAGACATATTTATTTTCTTGACTGGGAGTTGGTTCCACGGGCATTAACATTTGTCAAAACCCATCACACTGTACATTTAAGATCTGCACACTTCACTGTCTAAATTTTATCTAAATTCAAAAAGAATTGGGCATACACAGTGTGCCTAAACAATATAAAAATAAAAAATAAATTTGAATATAGAATATAAGAATTGAATGGTAAAAATAGGGGAAGAAAAGAAGTATGAAAAAAAAGATGGAGCTTCTGGAGAGGGTGTGGAGAAAAGGGAACCCTCCTACAATATTGGCAGGAATATAAATTGGTGCAGCCACTATGGAGAACATTACAGAGGTTTCTTAAAAAACTAAAAATAGAGTTACCATATGATCCAGCAATCCCATTCCTGGGCATATATCCAGAAAAGATGAAAACTCTAGTTTAAAAAGATACATGCACCCCAATGTTCATAGCAGCACTATTTACAAGCCAAGACATGAAAGCAACCTAAATGTCCATCAGCAGATGAATGGATAAAGAAGACGTGGTAGATATATACAATGAAATATGACTCAGCCATAAAAAGAATGAAATAATACCATTTGCAGCAAACATAGATGGACCTAGAGATTATCATGATAAGTAAGTCAGACAGATAAATATCGTAGGCTATCACTTTCATGTGGAAACTAATAAAAATGATACAAATGAACTTATTTACAAAATAAAAACAGACTCACAGACATAGAAAATTTATGTTTACCAAAGGGGAAAGGGGAGAGGAGGAGGGATAAATTAGGAGTCTGGGATTAATAGATACACACTACTATATATATATATATATATATATATATATATAAAATAGATAAACAACAACAAAGACCTACTGTAGAGTACAGGAAACCATATTCAATATCTTGTAGTAACAACCTATAATGGAAAAGAATCTGAAAAGGAATATATATATATATATATATATATATATATATATATATATGCATAACAGAATCACTTTACTGTATACTTGACTCTAAAACACATTGTAAAAAAAAAAAAAAAGACAGAGCTTCTTCCAGCAGTGGGCCCAGGCCAGAGGGCATGGCTTGGGGACTAGAAAGAGAAGTCCGCTCCCCCCTTTGACTAGACCCCCCTGGGCAGGGCACCATCTGTACCACTCTACAAAGCAGCCCCATAAGTAGAAGGATATGGATGCAATATCAGCATATTAAGCTCCCAGTTCCCAAGCTGGCTAGAGTAGAATAGGGATGTGGAGACCCAGACTTTTTATGACTGTGCCATAAACTCCTACTGTGACCCTACTGTCTCTAAATAAGAGCCCTTGTGCGTGTGGGAGGGGTGTGGTTGGGGGAAGACTGGTGGTGAGATTCTGGGTCATTGACTCATGTCTTTGGGGGGAATATGGTATTGACACCCAAGAATTGTCCCTTTTGACCAGCACCCCAAGTGACCGTAACGCAGGTTCTACAAGAAGTTGACTTTCAGATTCCCCAGTTACCACTTTCCCCCCCTTCCAGTATTCTGTGATTTCACCCTCTGTTAAGTGTAAATGAGTATCTTTGCAAGGGGTCCACATGCAGATGAGAATGCAGCCCTGGCTGTGGGCCTAATGTGCATTTACAGAGATCCCCATAGACTAATCTCCCATCCAGAGTAATGGTAGCAGAGGCGTAATTACATTAGCATCGGGAAGGCAGCTGCAAAACTTAATCACTTTAGGGGCTTGGGCTTCCTGGATTGTACCTGCCACTGGCTCAGGATGCGGTGTCAGATTAGCTGAGAGCTGTGTGACAGGTTCATTAGCTGGAAAACCTCCCCAGCCCCCAAAATCAATTGCAGGAGGCACAGAACCTGGAAACAAGGGAAGCCGCGCTCCCGCAGCACCTCACAAATGGTTCCCCGAGGAGACCCTGGCTGGTAATTACAGGTTGTATTTGCATGTAGGGTAGGCGCAGTGAGGAAATCAGGAGCCTGATGGGAAAAATAACCTCTACCCCTGTTTACTGCAACGTCTCTGTTCCACAAACCACTGCGGTGCTGTCCCAATCATCCAATCTCCTCGGGTGGTATGGAGGTTAGAAAACATAATTAGATTTTTGAAATCTGGAGTTGTTATGAAATCACTGAAGTCCCAAACGGAAGAGTGAAATGAAGGGTAGTGTTGAAAAAGGAGCTGCCTGTCTCCTCTCCAGCAGGAGGGATATAGGCGACAGGGGGGAAGCTGATTGCCTGGTTTGGGGCCAGCTGGCTTCTGCTGGGGTTTGATATGGGACCTCACTCAAGAAGGGCTGAGTCTGAGTCCTTGCAAATATAAAGCAGAGCCAAGAATGAGGGTGAGCTGAGTCAGGAAGGCTCAAGGAGGGGCTTGTGGTGGGCCTGAGGTGGACTCCCCAGATCCATCCACAGCCGTGATGAATCTAGCCCATCAGTCCACAGCACTGCTCCCCCCAACCCCTACCCCCATGCCTATTATCTGTCCAGAGGGGGCCACGTGTCCTAAGTTGGCCTGATCAGACTGAAGGGAAAGATTCAGAAGGCTGGTTAAAAGGTCCCCCTGTCTGAAAGGAGAGCAGGTCCTAAGACTCGGACCTTCCCAACCCTATAAGACCGGCAAGAGAGAAATGACAACTGGTTCAGGACTCCTGCCAGCCTCTAGAGAAATCCTGGAATATGCATCTCTGACACATGAATACCCTGCACAGATAGAGAGACTCATGGTCTCCCAGATTCTCATCAAGCCATTGGACCTCTCTTCCATAAACGTGGTCTCACCACAGCCACGAAGTGATGGAGCCGCAGGTAAATAGGGGTTTCAATCAAAGGTATGCACAGGGTATTAAACATGTACCAAGGGAAGAGTTAACTTGAATACAAGGTCAAAATCAGCAACAAGTTCTACCTGTTTCCTTTCTTACCAAAGTTTGCCCGCCAGGGCACCGTGCATTGTCACTTGCCTTGAGCTGGAAAATGGTTTGCATTCACAACTGTAAATTTATTCACTCTTTTCATTTATGTAAGGTTTTTGTACACAATTCTCAATTCTTTAAGAGATGACAACAGATTTTGGTTTTCTACTGTCGTGTGAGAACATCAGGCCCCAGCAATGCGTCATTGTGCGGAAATAAAATTGCTGCAGTAAACTGAAATAAAAAAAAAAAAAAAAGGGTTTCCCTGTCTTTTCCTCGTGGGTGTAAGGAAGCACATTGCCCTGTCGTCACTGGCCACCGTATTACAATCAGGCCATGGACCAGCTTCAGGGTGACTGAATAAAGAGACTGGAAAGAATCTGGGTCCCTGACGAGAGCATCCAACATTGATAGAACTTTGCCTGAAGCCCACTCTGCCTGGACGTGAGACATACATTTCCTCATCGTTTAAGCCTCTTTGCCTCAGATGTCTTTTATTTGCTGTCCCAAGCCTCCTGACTGGTACAGCATCCCATAGAAGGGGTTGGACACAGAAACTGACCAGGAGCTTAGCAGAGAATTGTAATTGGTGAAGCAGGCCCAGGTATAGGAGCCTATCATTCTTGTCTCAAACTTCCATGATCTGTCTTCTTTCATGACATTTTTTTCTACAAAGATATGCTTGATTTGCATATTAAGTATTAGGAATATTCTTTAATTCCACCAAGAAAAAGTTTCTCTCCGGTGTTTTATGAAACCCACAGCCCTCTCAGTCTGTCCTTTTCTTTAAAAAAAGAAAAATTTGTTGAAATGTAGTTGATTTACAATGTCGTGTTAGTTTCAGATGTACAGCAAAGAGATTCAGTTGTACATATATACATAAATATCTATGTGCTTTTTTTACATTGTCTTCCATTATAGGTTATTACAAGATATTAAACAGGAGTTTGGGATAAAAATATACACACTACTATATACAAAATAGATAACCAACAAGGACCTACTTTTTAGCATAGGGAACTATAGTCAATATTTCCCATTTTTGAAAGAAGTACATATAGAGGTGAGAAATATCTCACTCTTGTTAAGAAAAACAATCAGCTTAAGTGCAGTGGTAAATGGCTGCTGTCATATGGCCTCCATGTGAAGGCTACAGTGGAGACTAGTGGAGACTGGGATTAAAGAGAGCATCCTACCCCACCTAAAGGGCTTCATCAGAGGGTGACAGGCAGGAATGTGAGCCCAGGATCACCTAATCTTCTGACTCTCCAAAAGAAGCTGTAAACATTATTTACAATGGCCAAGACATGGAAGCGTCCATCAACAGATGAATGGCTAAAGAAGCCGTGGTATGTATATGTATATATATATATATATATATATATATATATATATATATATATATATATATATATACACACACAATGGAATACTACTCAGCCTAAAATAGAACGAAATTTTGCCATTTGCAGCAACATAGATGGACTTGGAGAGCATTATGCTGAGTGAAATAAGTAGGATAAAGATAAATACTATCTGATATGGCTTATATGTGGAATCTATAAAATACAACAAACTAGTGACTATAATAAAAAAGAAGCAGATTCACAGATATAGAGAACAAACTAATGGTTACCAGTGGGGAAGGGGAAGGGGCAATATAGGAGTGGGAGGGGGGTGGGAGGTACAAACTACTCGGTAGAAGATAGGCTCAAGGATGTATTGTGCAACATGGGGAATATAGCCAATACTTTGTAATAACTGTAAATGGAAAGTCACCTTTAAAACTTGTATAAAACTTTTAAAAAAGAAGTTGCAAAATAGAATTTGTATGTGAAATCTCCTTTAAAAGAAAAAGCAGATCAGCACTGTATGGGCCAAACAGAATACATCTGTGGCTGTTTATGCCTGGCCAAGGCTCAGCCTGGCAGATCCCAAGTGTGAGATGAGTGGGCCCTGCATCTCCAAGTAAACCACCAGCTATGTACAAAGTTGTGTCATCACAGTATTATTTATGACACTGAAAATGTGGAAACAAGCTAATTTCTAATAACAAGGATCCGCTAAATAAACTATGGCAAATCTACCTGATGGAAGATTATGCAACTGTTTGAAAAAGACACTTATAAGAAGTAACTTGAGAGAAACACTTAATATAATGTTAAGCGGGGGAAAACAGAGTCCACACACCTGTATATATAACATGATTACAACTCTGGCAAAGAATACAGAACAGAACAGTGCATTAGAAATTAATTCTAAAAGCAAGTGAACCAAATATTGTCAGGCATTGTTTCTGGCTGGAGAGGGTATTACCCACTCTTTTACTCCTTAGACCTGGCCTACACCTGTGTCTGCCTGCCGGAGTCCTTCGCTCTCTCCTCCCGAGGCATCTGCACCTGGACCCGGTCCACACTCCGCCCCCCTCACCTTCCCTCCCACAGGCCTCCGCACGTCTCTCCGGTTCCTCTGCAGAGCATCTAGAATCCACCAGTTCACTCACCTCCCTGCCACCCACCCTGGTTTAAGTCAGCAGGCCTAAAGCAGTATCTTCATCCTTGGTCTCTCAGATTCCATTCTTGTCCCCTCAAATCCATCCTCCACAGAGCAGCCACACTGACCCCTTCAGAGGTTCTAGTAGATCAGGTCACCCCCTGTTTAAACCTGCTCCTCCAATCCCCTAGTGATTTCTCAGTGGTGCTGGTACAGGCTCAGTGGCTAGGTGACATCAGGGCCTTTGTTTCTGCGAGGATCTTGGTCTTTTCCTCATGGTCACAAAAAAGCTGCCTCCTCCAGGCAGGAAAGACTTGGGATCTGTTCTTTTCATCTTCCAGTAATCTCGGTGCCCTGAGTCATGCCCCAGGGGCACCTCTGTGACTGACACAAGCCCAGTGGGTGGCAGGGCCACTGTCACTGGATCATCCAGCTGCCTGATGAGGTCGAGCTCCTACTAGGTTGCCAGCCACTTTGCCAAGCACTTGACATTAGCAAGATTCTAGAGATGGCCCCAGATTCCCGTCCCCTGGTTATTCAATCAACACTAACCCAGGTACTTCTATGAAGGGACTTTGCAGAGGTTATCTGGTGGGGACCTGACCCAATCAGGTGAGCCTTTAAAAGCAGAGAGTTTTCTCCAGTTGGAGGCAAAAGAAGAAGTCAGAGATGTTAGAAGCCCAAGAAGGATTCTACGCGCCTTTGCTCTTTAGCGATGAAGGGGGTACTTGCTGAGGGATGTAGTGGCCTCTAGAAGCCAAGAATGGCCCCTGACTCATAGCCAACAAGGACCTTGGTCCTACAGCTGCAGGGAACTGGGTTCAGCCAACAACAAGAATGAGTTTGGAGGCACATCCTTCCCTGGAGCCTCCAGATAAGAACCTGGCCTGGCTGACACCTTGATTCTGGCCTTATGAGAACAGAAGCAGAGAGCCCAGTGGGCCTGCCTGGCCTTCTGACTTCCAGAACCATGAGATAACAAGCAAGTTTTGTTTTAAGCCACTTTTGGGGTAATTTGGGGAAATTTCTTACGCAGCAATAAAAAAACTAACGCACTCATTTAATCATTAGTCCTTAATCCACCAGCCCTGCTGGGTGGACGTTCTCATCTTCTGTTTACAGGTGAGGCTCCAGGATGTTTTTAACATGCAAAGGTCACCCAGAGGCCCCAGGACTGCAGGCTGAGGCTCTAACTCCCGGCCTCACCAGCTGCATCTTTGAAGCATTCGTCGTGGGCTGGCCCAGGCCTGGACGCTGGGGACACAGAGGTGACCCAGCAAAGCCTTTGCCCCTGAGGAGCCCATGGGTTTGCGGAGGAGATTTCCTAGTGAGATGGGAATAAGGAAGGAATTAGCTGAAGAGGCTCATCGAACTCAGTCGCAGCCCTCACAATGCAGCCTGAGCCAACATCCTCGGTTTCAGAGCTGAGAGGGGAGTTGGCAGGAAAGCCAGGTTGCTGCCCACCTCTCCTGACCCCTGCTGTTCCCTTTCTCTATTCAGAGGGCAATCATGGGCCCTTTGGTCCCTTCGGAAACATGGAAGGAAAGAGGACCAGTTGCCACGTTGCTGATTCCTGCTCTTCCGATCACCACCTTGTCCCTGGGGAAAAGCCGGAGGGACAGCGAGAAGGAAGGGCAGAGGTACCAGGCAGCCACCTGCTTCCCTTTCTCTCTCTATCAGGCCCTCTTCTCTGCCCATGACCACACCCAGAGGCCAGGACAACTGGGGGGCAGGCAGGGGTTCATATCATGAGTGAAAAGGGTTAGGGACAAATTGATTCATTTCTCTGCCCCTGCGAGGACCCAAGGGCAGACTCCCAGGGTGACAGAAGTCTTGAGAGCTTCCAAGCTCCTTTCCGGCCCCAGTTGTGAGCAACTGCCTGTCCTAAGGAAGCTGCAAGGAGACGAAAGCCCAAACCATGGGCTCCTCCAGAAATGGCCTCTGACCATACATTTTTTTTTTTTTTGCGGTACGCGGGCCTCTCACTGTTGTGGCCTCTCCCGTTGCAGAGCCCAGGCTCCGGACGCGCAGGCCCAGAGGACACTGCTCATGGACACAGGCGCTCTGCGGCACGTGGGATCTTCCCGGACCGGGGCACGAACCCGCGTCCCCCGCATCGGCAGGCGGACTCTCAACCACTGCGCCACCAGGGAAGCCTTGACCATACATTTTTTTCTACACCACCTCTTGCCACAATATTATGCTCAAAACCCCTGACCACAGCGGCAGCACAGACAAATCTCTTTGCACCCTGGATGCCTGTCGGGGGGCAGGGCAAGGAAAATCAGAAAGCACGAACTTGGAACAAATGCCCTCATGGTCCATGATGAGAAGTGGAAGGCTGGCCAGTCACTTCTTTCCCAGGTCGGCACGGAGCGAGGACAAGGCGCTGGCACAGCCCTGCACCCAGGAAAGGGGGGGACACACCAGTTCTTCACAGCCCGAGGGGCAGAACAAAGGCCCAGGGGAGACTGGTTGGAGTTTGCTCGGAACCCAGGAATCCCTGGCGTGAGGACTATTTGCAAATGTCTTGCTACTAAAGGGGAAAGACCCTGCTCTGTGAGAGGTGCTCTTGTCCTGCTGAGTACAGGTGGGTTTGGACAGGTAACCGTAGGCTGCCGAGAGCTGGGTTGCTCTGGGGACAATGAAACATGGGATTCGGGGACCGGCAGGGAGGTGTGTGAGGAGAAGTAGTGGATGCGCCGAGCCGCGGCAGGCTGGGGCTCGGGGCGGTGCAGCGGGGAGGGCGCCCAGGTGAGGATGGTGGGGAGGCTCCCAGGTGGGCTGTCTGCGATGCACTCCCTGCCCTTTCTCCCAGACCTTCAGAGCATCTTCACTGCATGCTCACTCGTGCACGCTTCTTGTTGGCTCTATCTCATTTGTTCAATTTGCAGAAACCAAGAGCTGGGGTCCCAGTCAGGTTCCACACACACAGGTGGGATGTGGGGCAGGGAGATGAGCCATGAACTGAATTCTGTGGAATCAGGGGCTTGGGGCCAGAGGTGTCCATGGGAACTTAAAACCCCAAGAAATATTGGGAAAAGTTGGATTTCCCCAGGGTGAGACTGGGGGCTCCAGTGGACCCAGTGTAGATGGTATGAGTCAGAGAAATCTCTACTGACCTGAGGTCTTTCAACCATTCATTCCCACGTGCCTTCCTGCCGCCCCCCACCCCCGCCATACCACACACACCCCCCCCACAGTGCCTGACGAGCGTCCCCTCCGTGTGCCCACTCAACCCTATACCTACTCCAACCCATTGTGGCACCCATCACACTGTATTGTCATCACCTGTTTACTTCCTTCCACCCTCTCTGGACTCTAGGATCCTCAAGCCCAGAGACTGAGTTTACATGTCCCAGATCCCCCAGAACTTAGCTCAAAGCTCAGTCAAGGCTGGTGCTGGATGGAGAGAACAGGATGGACCTTTCTGGAATCTGACATTGCACCAGGCTCTGAGAGTGCAAGTCAGATAAGACCTGCCACCTGTCCCCAGAGTTCTCAGAGTCTTAATGAAGCAGGCATCCTGGGGGCAGTGAGGTCCCCATCTCGGGAGGTATCAAGACACAGCTGAACACCAGCTTGGCAGAGAACTGGGCAGGCACTCAAGCTCCGATGGGCAGTGGCCTCAATGCTGTCAGTGCCCCTTCTGGCCGTTGATCCTTCTGACTCCCTGAGATCAGGGTCCAGCAAGATATCGGCTCCCAGGTGTTTGCTGCCCACATTCTTCCAGTTTCCAGTGAGCCGTCTGTGTGTGGAGGGGGTGGAGAGCTGAGTCACCGTTTGGAGTTGCCTGGATGAAAGTCCCCTCCCTTCTTAATAACCATTATAAACACATTACGGGTCAGCTGTGTTTGTTTGCTCCTTGGAGTTTATATGGCTGCACGAAATTTAGTAACAAGGATGAGCCCACAAACATCAGACCACCCCGTATTTAGTCATCGCTGTGTCTGGTGTGTACGTCACCCACAACATACTTGTGCTGGACGAGAAGAGCAGTGGAATCAGTAGCCTCCCACCTGGCTGGCTCACCCCTCCGGAGCCCTTGCTGGCCTCACCACTGGCTCGGGGGCGTCCTTGTCCCTTGGGAAGCTGAGGGGCCTTTGGGCTGGAACACAAAGGAGGTCACAGTTCTCAGTGACCTTCTTGTACTAACTTCTCTACTTTGAATGCCCAGCAAGGCTGGCTTCCTCTTTCCTGACACTCCAAAAGCAAATCCCTAAGTTACTGGGAACCCAAAGCAGGTATCAGATGCCTTACATGATGGATCTGTTGTCTCTGGTCTTCTTGATAAATTAGACTTTAAAATCCCATTTCACAGATGGGTAACTTGAGGCTGAGCAGGCTAAAGGATTTCCCACTTGGCCTCAGGCCAGTCTGACTCTGGATGGCAGGCTCTTTTCCTGCCATGCTGATCCTTCCAAACCTGTTCTCAATCTCAGCTAATGGCATCAATCTCCACCTGTTCTTCAAACTTCCAAAGTCATTTCTAACATCCCCACTGTATCTCCTAAGATTGGCTTGAGCTGTATGCGTCATAATTCAAACGACAGTGGCTTAACTAAGAAGGTGTCTGTTTGTATAGTGTAACATGACATCTCGGGGCAGGCAGTCTAGGGCTGGTGCACCTGCTTAAGGAAGTCATCTGGAACCCAGATCCCTTGCAGCCTTCTGCTCCACCATCCTTACCTGGAATCTCTCATCCTCATGGTCACAAAAATGCTACTCTACCTCCAAGCATTGCAGCTACATTCCAAGCAGGACACGTCAACACAAAGATGATGCAGGGCAAAGGCTCATGTCACTTGAGTTTGTTCCTTTTTATGTGGGAAACAATAGCTTTGTCTGTTAGACTTCTGTTTATGTCACTTTGGCACAACTAGTTGGGCTACACAACTAGTTGCCTTGCACATCCCACTGCCAGACACCTGGGAAGGCGAGCAATCACAAGGCACATTGCTGCCCTGAACAAAACTGAGTTCTGTTGGCAAGAAAGAAGAGAATGGATATTGGATAAGCAATCAATTCCCTACCACACAGCTCCCACATTTAACCAGCCCCTCCATCGCATCTGGTCTAACTTCTCAGTTTCATCAAACCCACCTCCCTTCCCCTTGCCAAGATTTCTACCCAGTTCAGGCCCACAGTAACCTCCTCTAACTGTGATCTCTGCCAGCCTCACCTCCTCTCCTGTCCCCTCTGCGCGCTGCCACCCAGCAATCTTTCTAAAGCACAGAACACATTGCCTCCCTGCCCTCAAACCTCTAATTCCTCTCTATTGCTTAGAAAGGGAAGTCCGGATTCCTCAAGCTGACACGAAGGGTCCTTTACAGTCCAGCCCCATCCCACTTCTTCTAAATTATCTCCTAAATTCCCGATGGTCCAGCCACTCACTTCCCTACTCCCCACACCGAAGACCTACTCCCACGTCATGCTCGTGCCATGCCCCCATCTTGGATAACTTTCTTCCTGCATGTTATACCTCTTGGAAATGCTCCTTTATTTTTTTAAAATTTATTTTATTGAAGTATGGTTGATTTACAATATTGTGTTAATTTCTGCTGTACAGCAAGGTGATTCAGTTTTACACATGTATACATTCTTTTTCATATTTTTTTCCATTATGGTTTATTACAGGATATTGAACATAGTTCCCTGTATTATACACTAGGACCTTGTTGTTCATCCATTCTCTATATAATGGTTTGCCTCTCCCAATCCATCCCGCTCCCATCCCCCTCCCCCTTGGCGACCACAAGTCTGTTCTCTATGTCTGTGAGTCTATTTCTGTTTCCTAGATAAAGTTCATTTGTGTCATATTTTCGATTCCACATGGAAGCACTATTGTATGGTATTTGTCTTTCTCTCTTTGACTTACTTCATTTAGTATGATCATCTATAGGTCCATCCATGTTGCTGCAAATGACATTATGGAAATGCTCTTTTAACTCTCAGCTCACCACCTTTCCTGTGACCACTTGCTGATCACCCCAGTTGGAATCAACCTCTCCATCCTCAGTGTTCCTCTCAGATAACATTTCATAGTTTGGCTTGGCATCCATCTGGCTGTTGCAGAGTCTCTTGGATGGCTTGTGGCTGCCCAGCACCCATCTCTCTACTTCCAGTAATAACCTCTTGGGAATCCATTCTTCCCCATCCTGTTTCACAGGGTCCTGGCATTCTGGTGATATCCTATGGGCCTTGGTTAAGCATCTTCTGAAGCTAGACATACTCCTGGACTCTTCAGCTATGTTAGACTCTGAAATTCCTTCTCACTTGAGTCTGCTTTTGTTGGATTTTCTGTTACCTATGCTCGAAAGAGACTTTCCAGGAAGTGTGTGTCTCTCCCTGGCTGGTTGGAATCCTTTGACAGGCAAGGTCTATAGTTTGTTCCACTTTGTTCCCCTGGCCTGGCACAGAGCTCCATCCCGGCAGGGAGGGGAAGGGAGGGAACTAAGATGCTGCTGACATGTGGGAGGCCCACACTGCTTCATCCTGGAGCCTCAGGTCACTGCCTGCTTCACCTCTATTCTGCTGAACTGCACTAGCCACACGTGTCCTTAGCTTCCCCCTGACCCTTGGAAACTCCTTAGTAAGTGACACTCAATAACGTGTGAAATGAAGTCTCCTGCGCGCATCTCTGGTTCTGAGCCCCGTTCTATTCAGGCTGGCAGTGGCTGGCAGGTCCATAGCAGACATTTAATAAATGTTAGCTGTTTTACTGGGTAAGCTGGCACGAAAAGCACGTTCCCCCCATCCGTGCCCGGAAGATATCTGCTATCTTAGCTCCACTAAGGTGTCAGCAGGGAATATTGGCCAACCTCACCTTTGATAACGGCGGGCAATCCACATAGATCTGGTGAGCCTCCAACTCAAGCCACCACCATCTCTGCCCTGAACTGTTGCAAAACACTCATAACTGTTCTTGGTCATTCACCCTTGCCCCCTCATCTGTTATTAACACAGCAGCCAGACTCATCTGTTGAGAGGTTAAGTTAGATCTGTCTCTCCTCAGCTCAGACCGCTCCAGGGGTCCCCTCCCATCCCACCTAGAATAAAAGACAAAGTGAGTAGCTTCCCTGGCTCCACTGCCCTCCAAGACCCCTCCATCTCCTCGCCCTTGGCTCTCCCTGCTCACTTTGATCTGCTCAGTCCCTCCCTGTGTGCTCCGGGCTTCCTAGGCCCTGCCCATGCTAAGGCCTCACACTACCCTTCCTTCTGCAAAGCTGCTCCCCCAGGGACCTGGACATCTTGTTCCCTCCCGTCCTTTGGGGCCCTCCTCAAATGTCACCTCATCTAAAGTGGCACTTGCTCCATCCCACCAGGACTCGCCATCGCCCCATCATATGTCCCGCCCTCGATGCTGACACCTGGCAGGGTGCATGGCCGTCTGCTCATTGACTCAGTGCCCAGTTCAAAACGAAAAGGTGGCCCCATCCCCAGAGCAAGCACTTTCTTCAGAGCTGGAGCTCCACACCGACAACCATACATGGGATTTCCAGGGCACAGAGGGTGTGGCTTTTGTCCTCCAGAAAAGTGTCAGAGGACCCCTCACCAAAGGGTCCATTTGGTGAAAGCTTTCTGTGGCCTCTTTTCCCTCTTCACCTCTGAGCAGCCAGGACAGAGGGAAGCAACAACGTGTACTGGGCACCTATTATGTGTCAAGTAAAGTGTTATGATTTAACCGGAAGGTTAACTTTTATTTTATTTTAAAATAAACACAAGGAAATATCAAAAAGTCTCAGCTGCCTGAGCTGACCACTGTGCATCAATATTTGAAATATCAAACCATCCATCCACTTTGATAGGATGCCCAGCTCTGTGGGTGTCTTAAGCCCAAGCTTCATCCGCCCTTTGGCCGATCCTAGAGTGACTGAGCCCATCCTACAGATGATAAAACTGAGGCTCAAAGAAGTTCAAAGAAGCTCGGTGATTCAGCTAAGGTCCAGTCTCCATCCAACCCCTGATGAAGTGTCTTCTGTGCCTTCCTACATACCTGTCCTCATCTCACTTCTGCCCCTGCCTCTCAGAGAGCCCTATCCGGGGCAGAGGGCCTGGCCCAGGGAGCCTAAGATCCAACCCCAGGTACAGATGAGCCACGACTGTGAGGCAGGTCTGCTGAGTTCCAGCTCTTCAACCAACCAGCCCCATCTTGTTCCCTGCTGAGCTGCAGACACACTGTAGGTGGAGGTCCATAAGGTCCAAAAGTGTTCAGTTCGTTGAACCCAGTGGCTGCATCTGATGAAGAGCCACGGACTAGCTGGCCAGTGCCTCCCAGGTGCTACTGTCCCTCTTCTGAAATGTCGTTGGGTGGGGTCCTGAGTATGCAGCTGAGTGGGTGTTTTTAGCCTCGGATGGGTGCAGGAGCCTGGGTTTTACAGGGTGCGTTTCCTCCTGCTCTGCGTGGCCACCTCCTCTTCTGCAGCCCTGAAGGAAATCACCTTGGCAGAGCTGAGAGACCTCTGGCAACCGCCCCCCACACGCCACACTTTGTCAGCCTCTGTGTCCCGGTCCTTCGGTATCCTGGGCCAGCCCCGCCACAGGCAAGGTGTGGCCTGCCCCAGCATGCCTGCCCACCCCCGTAGGAACACCTGTGGCACACCTGCCACTGATCCTTGAACGTGGCTTATTCCTTTTGTCCCACAGGGCTGGTCATCGCTCTGCGCACCTGCAGGTCTGAATCTTGAGCAGTCAGGATGAGCAGACACCTTCCTACACACAAGGCCACAGGCCATGGGTGATTCAAGTAGAACCCGGCTCTCAAGGAGCTCACGTTCTTGTGGAGCCACGTGGTAACATGTAAGCGGACACATAAGTGAGATGATGTCAGGAACTGAGGAACCTTGTGAAGGAGATAAGCCTG
>RJWK010048497.1:0-16916 GCA_004363435.1 Platanista minor
CAAAAAAAAAAAAAAAAAAAATTGTCCCGTGAGATCCAATTTCAGGAATTTTTTAAAACTGCTGGCAATACAGGATATCTCTCTTGTGAACTTGAACTGGTAAGAAGGTTAGTCTGCAACTGTGAGGGCCTTCAGGAGAAGAACTGCCTTAAGTTTAAGCCTAAGTGGATTTGTGACACCTCAAATCCACTTTGGAGTAATAATAATAATACCAAGAACAATGTAGAGGGTCTGTGTATGTGCCTAAGCTGTTCTGAATACTCTACACATACATTCCCTTATTTACTTCTTAGCCTAGCCCTATGAAACAGGCACTATTATTCCAGTTTTACAGAGTGAGAAACTGAGACACAGAGAGGTTAAGTAAAACGCCCAAGTTCACACAGCAACTAAGCCCCAGAGGCAAGATTCACACCCAGGCTGTCTGGCTTCAGAGTCCCTGTCCTTAACACACCTTGACACAATGTATCGATACCTTCATGAAACACAGGGAAGAGAGACAAAGCAATAAATATAAATGATGGAGAGTTTGAGCAAAAGATGTAAGCAAGAGAATTACACGGCCAGCTTGCCTTTTAAAGAGCACTTGGTTATTCAGGCTTCAGCAAATAGTCACTGAACACCCACTGGGCATCAGGCCCTGTTCTGGGCACTGGATGGGCTGGAGGGAGGGAGACCAGCCCGGAGGTGATTGCAACAGGTCGATAAACTGAGACCCAGAGGAGAAGGGATGCGGCATGAGCACAGCAGGTGGGGTGGGGCCGGTTCCTCTGACTCCCTGCCCAGAAATGCGCCCCCAGGCTGCTTCTTGTTCTTGTCAAGAGGCTTCCTGGAAGCCCCAGAATTTGATCTGATTATCAAATTGCTGGAAAATAGGAACCATAGGCCAAGGCTCTGGGTGCAAATGACACATGAAGTATAAATTGAGGCCAATCAAATCAGTAAAACAACACCACCACCAATAATACTCAGTGCTGTTGAGTGTGTGGTAAGACAGGTATTCTCATGCAGAGCAGCTATGGGGAGTGTCCATCAGGCCAATCATTCGATTAAGTAATAAAGATCGTGAGGCTTAAACATATGCGGTGATTCCACTTTTAGGAGTCTGTCCTGAGGAAGTGATCAAAGATTCAGGCAAAGATAACACCCCAGCTCAACGATGGAGAAGAATGAAACACTGTAACCCTCTAAATATCCAACCTTAGAGGATGGTGATAAAGTTGGATGCATCTGAAGGTTGGTCTATTATGCAGTCATTAACATGTTGCTTTTGAGGAGTTTTTAATGATATAATAGTGAATAGAAAAAAAAAATAAATGTATAATCTCAATTATATTATCACAACTATAATTCAATATAATTTCAGTTACAATATAATTATAAAATTCAATACATGCATGGTAGAAGATGATAATTAAAATAACAAAAATAATAGGGCTTCCCTGGTGGCTCAGTGGTTGAGAGTCCGCCTGCCAATGCAGGGGACATGGGCTCGTGCCCCAGTCCGTGAAGATCCCACGTGCCACGGAGCAGCTGGGCCCATGAGCCATGGCCGCTGAGCCTGCGCGTCTGGAGCCTGTGCTCCACAACGGGAGAGGCCACAGCAGTGAGAGGCCCGCGTACCGCAAAATAATAATATTAATAATAATAAGGCCTACTGCTTATGGAGTACCTGCTACGTGCCTGGCGCTGTGCTAAGTGCTCTACGTGTATTAGCTCATTTAACGTCACAGCAACTCTGCATCATGGGTACTTTTATTTCCACTTTACAGATAGGAAAGTGAGGCCCAGAGAGGTTGAGGGACATGTCCAATGTCACAAAGCTAAGAAGCTGAGCCAGGAGTTCACTCCAGGTCTGGCAAACCCCAGAACCCTTGTATTGTCACAATTAAGTACTCTATTTGCCAAGCTGGGGAAACCAAGGCAAGGTGGCAGTCAGCAGAGCCTGAGCACCAGGGATCTTGTGAACCATACTAAGCCTTTGGACTCTTCATCAAGGAGGCTGTGCAGGGACTTAAGCAGGAGAGGAACATGGACCCCGGCTGGGTCCTTGAGGATCGCATAGACCAAGACTGAGATGGGTTACTTATGAGCTGCTTCTGTCCCCCGGCCTCCTGCCTTGTACTTTACGCCCTAGCAACACTAACTCGCTTGCAGTTGCCGGCACACCTGGTACTGTTTCTTCCCTCCATGCCTTTGCTCGTGCTGTGCCCACTGCCTGAAATGCCCTCTCCTCTACCTGCCTTGAGGGCCTGGTGAATTCCTCTGCCTCCCTCAGTGCCTCAGCTGAAATGTCCCCCTCTCTAGGAAGCCTGTGCTCTTGTGCCAAGGTGGCGTGAGTGCCTCAGGCATCCTCAGGAATGGTCCTTGGTGCTAGGCATCACTGTGGTTTGTTTAGGTGTCTCTCCTCGTGAGACTCACAGGATGGGGACCATGTCCTCTTCTGCTGAGAGGTGGTATAATCTGGTGGTTAGAGCCTGGGCACTGAGGGCAGACAGCTCCAGTTCTAGCCCAGCAACACCACTTACAGTTTGACATGGAGCAGATGACTTTTATCATTCAGCATCTCGGTTCCCTAGTATTTCAAATGGGGTGATGCTGACACCTACCTGTCAGGGCCTGTGAGGAGGAAGGGAGTGGGTGCTTGTGGAGGGTTAGAAGGCACAAGACAAGCATCTGCTGTTATCTCTCTCTGACTCTCCCAGACCCTCACAGAGCCTGACCTAGAGTCAGTAAACATTTTTGAATGATTAAGTGACTATTTTGGCCTGACTGTGACAACCATTCAAAGCTCCCATCTCCAGGAGCCTAAGCCCTTTGCTCAGTGTCTCTGCCATCTTTACCCAGCAAGCTGGCTATGTCCCCTCACCACCACCATCCTGCCTGTGGCCTTGGATGCTGACCACACGGAGGCACCAGTGGCGCCCCGGCTCTCCGGCTTCCAGTTGAGCTTGGCCGGGGGGAGGAGGAGCAGGAGATCAGAGGCAGAAGCATTCAGTGTTTCTCTCCCTGTCTCCCTCACTACCATGTCTGAGGATCAGGCGCACCCCTCTCCCAAAGGCCACAGCCCTTGTGTGGCGCCCCTCCCCCTACGCAGCTCTCTAGCTGGATTCTAACTGCCCCTCCTTCAGGCTCAGGCAGGGTGAGGACTCCTGCTGCTGTCAGCCTGGGCCCTGCCCCCTCCCAGTGGGTTCCTCTGACTCCGCCCACACCCTTGTCAGCAGTGTCTCCTGAAGTGCCGGGTGTAGGGAGCCCTCTGTCCCCTGCAGGGACCCTGACCTAATACGGCACTGCCCACCTCTCCCCTTCACCACCCTGCACTCTGATCTGTGTGCCCGCTAACCTTGACGCTGCCTGTGCCAGAAGGGGCTGTGCCTCTCTCTCCAGCTACCCACACCCTCCCTGGTTCAATGCATAGACTCACCACTGACCTCAGAGCCCTCATGAGTCCCACGCCAGGGCATCTCCCACCTAATCTGTGTGACTCTCATGTTTGAGTGGCTGTCGGAGGGAAGCAGAGCTTGGTGTACTTGGGGCAGAAAGCCCTGGGTTCAAATCCCACCTCCGCTCTGCACCACCTGTGTGAGCTTGGGCAAGTCATTCTCCTCTCTGAGCTTTGAGTTTCTCACCTGCGAAACAGGCATGACCATATGGACACTTCGTGGCCTTTGGGGGCTGAAATGAGGTGACAAATGCGAAGCCCGTGTACACAGCAGAGGCTCAGTAAATGGTGGTGATGATATTGCTGTTGAAATGGTGATGATTATGATGATTACGATGCATCTGTCCTCCCGTGCAGTGAGCCCCTGAGGGCAGGGACCGTGTCTGATTCAACGCCGTGTCCCCAGGGCCTAGCTCAGGGCCCAGAACACAGTGGGTGCTCAAGGAAAGATGCTCGCCATGCAGCCAATTAATTCCACAAAATATGTATTGACAGGCGCTGTTCCAGATGCTGGAAATGCAGCGATAAACAGACAGATACAAATCCTTGCCCTTGAGGATCTAGACAGCTCTGGGGCAGAAGCTGGGATTGAGTTGCCTGGAAAGAGGCACAGATCCCAGAACGTTAGAGTACCGGGGGTATTGGGAGATGTAGCAGCCCTCCAGAGACCCCACCTCAGAGCCGCTGGGGCACATCTGAGCTCACCAGTAGCTGCTGTGGACAGTTCCTGAGAACCCTCCCAGCTTCCCTCTGCTGTTCTGGCTTTCTCTGCCCAACAGGAGCTTGCTCCGCCCAGGAGTATGATCGACTATAGGGGAGGGGGATTTCATGCTCACAGAGGTGACCCTCAACCAATAAGGGGCAGGAGGCAGTTGAGACATGTACCACGTGGTTCCCCTGTGGGTCCCTGGCAGGATGGCCCCAGTGCCCACAGCAGTACCCATGCTCCGTGCGCCTTTACCTGACCTTTCTCCCTTCCTCTCTGTCTTCTCTCTCACTTGTGTGTGCTGAGGTCACCTCCCAAATAAACCACCAGTAATGCAAAAACTTGCTTCAGGGACTGTTTGTGCATAGCCCAACTAAGACAGAGGCCATCCGAGTCCAAACTCATCATTGTACCTCTGAGGAAATATGTCCAGACAGGACCACTAACACCCAATTCACAAGGCAGTTTGGGCCAGAGCAGGCTCCCCACTGCAACCACCCACCATGGCCACTGCAAAGGGCAGAGTCCACAAGCAGACAGGAATCTGCCTTCCCCTCCCTGAGCCACAGGCAGAGGATTTTAAAATTCTTTGGTTTTACATCTAAGAGATGAGGAGAACAGATATCACAATTACTTTTACATAAGCATGTTCAGGAAATGTTGAAATGTTGAAATATTCCAGTACCACCCCCTGCAACCCTAAACGTAGCCTGTGTTTACTTCCAAATGGGGTGCCTTCTCAGCTTATTGATCTGGGCTACTGTGCTGCTCTGTACAGCTGGAGAAAGACCATCATTTCCTCCTCTTCCTGCCTTCCTTTTCAGGGCTCTGAGGCATTTCACACTCACCTGTTTTTGGAAGGACCTCCAAGCTTCATCAGGCCCCACCCACTGGGTCTGGGAGCAGAGGTGTGGCTTCCTCCATCCTAATGGATCCATGGAGCTTCAGGGAGGTGCAGTGACCAGCCCTGAGCGCAAAGCGAGGCCAGGGCAGAGGAGGGAATCTAGTCACGGGCTCCTTCAGCTTCTGGCCTCACTGCTTTTCCTGTCCCATTGCACATTTAGAAGTCAAGTCTCACTGTTCTTCAAACATACGGAGTGCATTCCTACCTCAGGACCTTTGCACTTGCTGTTGCCTCGGTCCAGACAGAAACACACAATGCCCCCCTCCCCTTTTTAATGGCTTGCTCCTTTTCTCACTCAGGTCGTGCTCAAAGATCTTCTCATCAGGATGATCAGGGGTCAAGGAGGGATGCCCTGAAGAGGTAGCCCTGGAGCCAATCAAGTCTGGAGGCCACTTATTGGAACATGGTGGAGGAGACTCAGGAGCTGGTTGGGTGTCTGGCCAAGATGATGATTAAATCCTAAAATCTTGTGAATCTGACTTGAAATTTTATGGTTTTAAGAGTCTATTAAGTGATGATTCTAAGATTGAGGGGTCTAAGACTCCAGGATTTTAGGGCTGTTGAGTGCTGAGGTGCTGAGATCTCACGTGTGAGCCTTTGCTCCTGGAGGAAGAGCAGTCAGACCCTTCCTCTGGCCGAGAGTAGTTTTTCCCTCTCTCCCCCCAGTGCTGTGTAAATGTGGCTCTTTGCGGCATGGAGAATGCAAATTGATTCTGCATTTCCAATGCCAGGCACTTGCCTTATCTGCGTGTTCCAGTTTCCAGAACAAATATTAGAAGACAAGTCTGTGGAGATTTTCTGTGTGTACATGAGTTAATTCCTCCAGCGAGGGGCTAGTCCAGACACGGATTTTTTTTTTTTTTTTTTTGCGGTGCGCGGGCCTCTCACTGTCGTGGCCTCTCCCGTTGCAGAGCACAGGCTCCGGACGCGCAGGCTCAGCAGCCATGGCTCACGGGCCCAGCCGCTCCGCGGCACGTGGGATCTTCCCGGACCGGGGCACGAACCCGCGTCGCCTGCATCGGCAGGCGGCCTCTCAACCACTGCGCCACCAGGGAAGCCCAAGACACGAATTTTAACACAGGGCGCCATTCCCACACTCACTGCAAGGCAGGACTGGTGACTGGGCTGCAGCGAGCCCAGAAGAGGGACGAGGGCCCTGTCTCCCCAGGAAGGGACTGAGGGGGCCCTTTGTGTGCAGAGGCTTGGGACGGAGGTGGGACGAGGCAGGAGGGAGGGCAGCCCCAGCGGGTCTGGGCCGTGTGCGCGGATGGGGCCGTTCTGCGCGAGCACCTGGTGGGTCTCTGCGTGAACCCCAGCGTCGGGCTCACCCGGGGCTGGTGCCAGTGGAGCCTCACCAGCGTAGGGGGGAGGGGCAGGGCAGCCCCCACCTGGGTCAGACACTGTGCTGGGCACAGCCCCCGGATGGGCTCCCAAGTCAGATAGACGGGGCAGCGCTCACCAGCTCAGCCCTGTGATCTCTCTAAGCCCCTTGGGATTCAGTTTCTTCAAGGGGACCAAGGGTCCTATCTTTCCCATCTGCCTGGTGGTTCTGAGGGTTAGAGGAAACCCCCGGGCATGGAGCACGTAATGAGCATCAATCCCACAAAGGCCTCCATCACGCCTGCTTTGGTGGGTGGGGGCGGGCGCTGCTTGGAGTGCTTTACACAGGTTCCTTCCTCCCCCAGCCCTGGGAGGGGCGCTGTCATCACCCCACTTCACAGATGAGGCAACCAAGGCACAGGGAGGTTAAGTAACTTGCCCAGCATCAGGCCGTTGCTCTAAAAACCTGTGAACAGGTGTAGAAACATTTAAGTTTTTCCAGCAACCGTCCTAGCTGGGTGCCCAGGAACTGGTCAAATTTCAGCCTGGGCACCCAAGGGCCTGGCCCTCGCTCCGCTGTGACGGATGCTCGGGTTGCAGCCGGGTGACAGCAAGATGCAGTTGATGCTCCCAGGCCTTTGCTCGTGCTGTGCCCTCTCCCTGGAACACCCTTCCCCCTTGTTTATCCAGGAAACTCCTACCCATGCATCAAGGCCCAGGCCAGGCCCCGTGCTCTGTGGATAGCCCCCCACCCCTTCTCTGCACCCTCTGCAGCCTCCTGGATGGCACAGAGTGCGCTGCAGGGCAGGCTTCAGTCCTCAGGACCTACCACCCTCTCTGTTCACTTGTCCCTTCTTTCCAGCAACATCCGCCGAGCCTGGCCCTTGTCCTAAGGCTCACATTCTGGAAGGGAAAACCAACCCCACGGTGTTGGTATTATTGCCCCATTTTAGAAAACCTCCTACCCACCCAGTTTGTCATTTCCTGAGTCCACAGGCCCCGGCAGCAGGTAGCAGTCAGGGAACTCTGAGCCCCTTCCAGGCTGCCAGGATGCCCCGGTGGGGCGATGGAGCAGCGGTTCCCTCTGGGGGCTGTACAGTGCCCCCTCCTCTCATCCACAGCTGTTCCTCCTTCCCGCAGCCCTGAGATGCCTCCTTCTGTCACAAACCACAGCACTGTTGCTTAGTCACGTTAATTAACTATGAACAGATCACTAGAGCCTTACCTGAGATTTACAATGATACATTTAGGCACCAGCTGATTAACTCACAACAACAGGCGATGCACGTGGAACATATTAATACACGAACCTAGCAGGCGGCCTTCCATTCCCATACCTTTCCCTTAGAGACTCAGCAGTGGCCGGCGGCCCAGCTCGTATCGATTAGCAAAGCGTTAAAAATGTATGACAAGTTGGAATTCATTGGCTACAGTGAGGGATGAGTTTGACTCAGGCCAAGATTCCATGGCCCCCATGAGGTGAGCCTGGAACGGGGAAAACTCTGTAAAAGAAGCACCAGCCACACGGACACTGAGGCCGTTGTCCCCCTGATGCTCTTACAGGTCTATCCTGGCCGGATTCAGGCTGCCGTCCTTGCTCACCTGCACCGTGGCCCCAGCTTCTCATCTTGCATGCTTCGACCCACCCTCCTCGCCGTGTGGCAGACTGTCTGGAAACCCACCGTGGCTCCCTGTCTCCCCAGAAGGAAGACCTTAGCCAGGCACCCACCCTTGCATCAGGCCACAATGTCCCTTCCTGGCCTGGGTTGGACACACCCAGAGTTGGCACCCATCCTATCTGCAGAGCTGTCAGGACCCTCCGCCTACCTGGGGAGAGGGGCCAGGAACCACACGTGCGTGAAGGTGCTTTCTCTGAGTTGGGGTCACCTCCTTCACGTTCCCGGCCCTCACCTCCATCCCAGCGTGGGGCCCACCCCAGCTCACAGGTGCTGAGGGCAGGAGAGGGCCGGGTGGACCCTGACTCCAGGCCTGAGGCCAGACACTCCTCTGCGCCTGACCCTTACCCTCACATCTGACCCATCAGCCAGTTCTGAGGTTCTCCCTCCAAAATACATCCCCCTCTGGCCCTTCTCCATTTACCTCCCGCCCTGGTCCAGGCCTCCCATATGCTAGGGTCCCCCCTGCCCCCACCCCTTCCCGGTTCCAAGCCATGCCTCACTCAGAGGGGTCAGATCACGTCACTTTTTGCTAAAAACTCACCCCTTGCCTCCAACGACACTTAAAATAAAATGCAAGCTCCCTACCACCTGGCCTACCAGGATCTGGCCCCTGCCCGCCTCCACTCCTTTGCTGCTGCTGTTCCCTTCACCAGGAACTCCCTTCCTTCTGCTGGCTCTTCTGGCCTGATCCTCCTTGTTCTCAGGACTCAGCTCCAATGTCATGTCTTCCCCAAGCACCGTGCTAAAGTGGCACCTCCCCTGCACTGAGGGTCTCCAGTGGCCCCCTCCAGATCCTTGCTCCACCCGTCCCCTTGCTCTGTGCTCCCAGACGGCTGACCATATCGTCCACATCCAGGGGCCCCTGCACCCCTCTGGCTTCCAGGTAGGTTTGGTTATGGGGAGCCCCAGCAGGAGATAATGGGAAGGAGGGGCGGAAGGTCGGGTTGTTTATTCCCCCGGGGTCCCTCCCTGCAGAGCACAGGGCTGGCTCCATCCCCAGACGGCGGGTTTCAGCTCCAGTCAGGTGACCATTCCAGACACCCTCCACCCAGCTCTCTTCAACTCTGGGTTCAGGTAATTACTCCTCCCCGCACCCTGTCAAGGCTGAGGCAGTAACTCAGCTCCTTTTCTGGCGTTTCCTTACTCCCTGCCCACACCTTCATAAACAGTCTCCTTTTAAAACTCTCCTCAAATACCTGATTTGAAGGTCATTTCATCTGTCTCCTGCTGGGGCCCCAGCTGACAACGCTGTCCACCCTCTCCTCAGTTCCGTGTCACTACTCAATTCCATTTCCCCACAGAACTTCTCACTCTTCAAAACTATTGCTCGTTCATTATCTGTGTCCCCCCACCAGAATATAAACTCCATCTGAGACGGGGACTTATTACATCATAGGTCAGAGGAATACAACAGACACGCCCTTACATCTCCAAAAATGGCACTCAGACTCACAGGAAAGCCCAGCCAATTCTGTGAAAGTTTCCTGTTAGATCTCACTGACTTTTAAATGCCTTCACGCGGCATTTCCCAAGCTGGGATCAGGTGACACTCATCTGGGAGGTGTTAACAGTTGGCAACCTTACACCGACGGTCCATATTGGCCCGATTTTTCTCCTTTCACTGAGAGCCTGTGATGATTTCATCCCAGGCTGCCCTGCCATCAGGTTCAGGTCTGTGCCCTGGCTCAGTCAGGACTGGGAGACCCTCAGCCACTGTTCCCTCCAGACCCCGAGGGGCCCAGCGTGACTGTGGGCTTAATTTCATCCCCCTCCCCCTCCACCCAAGTCCACACCTCCTGCCCAGATTTGCTCCTCCTGCATCTGTGCCAGGCTTGGAATTCTGGCCCCAGCCGCCCCAGGCCCTGGGAATCCATGTGACTAAAACAGATGGGGTTTCAGCCCTAGGTCAGGTATTCAAACCCTGGTCTCTGTCTTACCACCAACTCTCTGTGTGACCTGGGGCTGGTTGCCTCCCCTCTCTGAGCCTCAGTTTCCCCAGCTTCTCCTGCTACTCCTTCTACCTGGGATCCCCTTCCGTGTGAGCAGGTGGGGCCGGACACTGGCCTAGCACGATCCCTACCTCGGTGCTGAGGTCTTACCCAGCAGCAGCACAGATCCTATTGACAGTCATCTCTCTTTGGGAGGTGAGAATGGAGGAGAGAAATGTCATCCTGACTATGATACCTAACTATTGTCATCAGAAAGCAACAGGTGACAGCCTCACGCTGGCCACGGCCGGCCTGACTACAGGGACGCTTTAGCTATACCAGCAGTATTAAACTGCCTTGCTGAGCGAGACGAAGCCACGAAACCTTGGCCCCTCCTCCAAGATGTGGGTTTCAGGATTAACTAAGCCGGTGAGAAGGAATGAAGCCCCTCCTTGATGACAGAGCCTTGGGGATTCGACACCTAATGACAGGAGAGGGGATGTGGGAATGGGATCGAGCATCGAGCATCGAGCATCGCCATCACCAGCATCATCATTGTTATGGCAACTGACATAAAGAGTAGCTTACCTCTGTCCTGAGGGCTCTCTGTGGAGTGACTCACCTGACCCTCACCACAGCCCAAGAGAGGAGACAGCGTAGTCATCATCTCCGCTTCCCAGGTGAGGAGAAATAAGGATTGGAGAGGTTACGTCACTTGCCCAAAGCCACCGAGCTTGTAAGTGACTATAAAAAGACTATGACGGGGCTGAGACTGTCCCGAGCTTGTGCTGCTTGTTCCAATGATGCGCTGACACCGGCATGGCCCTCACGGTCCCCTTTTGATCAAACAAGCGAGACAAGGGCTCAGCAGCCATTAGAATCAGGGTCTAGAAGGAGATCATCGGCATCACACCTGGCACACCTATGTCGCTGGCACATCCTGGCCCCTGGCCCCGGTCCTGAGGGCCATTGGGTCGTGACTAGAGGTGGGGTGGGGGACAGACTGTTGGTACATTATTTTCCACGTCACCAGGCAAGTTGCCTGAGCTCCCTTCACAGACCTCTCTCCCCTTTTCAACAAGCCTGAAGCCCAATGGCTGGATTTGCTCGGCCCCACGGGTGGGCTGGGTACCCAAGGAGGAGCTGCTCTTGCTTGCCCTGGGGCCCTGTTGCCGGATTCAACACAATGTGAGAATGAACATTGGATTCAAGGTAATGTAAGGCGGCTCCTGGATCTAGAAGAGGAACCAATGCCTCGTGTTGCTGGGATCTGGGTTGGAATGGGCTGGTCCCCCCTCCTGCCTTCCCTCCTTGCCTTCCAGGACAGAGGAGAGCATCTGGGCAAGGTCAGGGGCCATGAGTTCCTACCATAGGGGTCAGCTGATTCTCCCAGTGGAAAACCAGGACACCATCAAGAAAAGAATGTGCAATCAATGCCAGGTGGGCAGGAGTGCCAGAGTCCCTCCCCCAACCTCCCTGACTGGCTCAGGGGCCAGCTGGGCGCACATGCTGCTCTGCCCAAGACCTCCCAGCCCCAGCCCGGGGTGAGCTCGCTGCTCTGGCGGGCACTGGGAATGTAGGCGCCACCTACATGGAGGGAAGTTGAAGCGGTTCAGAAACATTGCCCCAGGGGAAAAAATAATAACAAATTAATCCATCCTCTCACCACTGAGCCCCAAATTCTGATAATGAAGGGGGAGGAGGAGGAGGAGGTAGGGGTCTGTGTAAGGGTTAAATAAGGTAAAAGGTATAAAGTGCTTAGAGCAATGCCTGGCCAACTGGTCTCATTCAGTGAGGTCCCCATTAGGCACAAAGCATGGGCTTGTCGTGTGCCCATCCCCGTCACTGCCTGTGTGTTCTTCAAGGGCACGGTTTCCGGTACCAAAGTCATTCAAGCTGAGGGGCATAAGGCTGATGGAGATTTCTAAATGTGGAGCTGATCTCAGGTGGTCTCGGCCAGCAGCGGCTTTAAGCAGGAGCTCAGTTCCCCAACCAGAGATTGAAGCCAGGCCACGGCAGTGAGAACACTGAATCCTAACCACTAGACCATGAGGGCCAGTGGCTAGTGACAAGGCCCTGGCTGGTCTGCTTTGTAGAAATGAATTTCAACAAAGAGATGGAAGGTAGTGAAACAAGTAAGGTGTTTATCAGGAGGAAAAAGAGTACAGGTGAATAGGCACACGTGGGCAGGCTCAGAGAGAGAGTCGCACCATCATGGTTGTTTAAATCACTTATATGGGGCAGTTCTTCCAGGTTTCCTCTGGCCAATCATCTTGCTTTGCCTGGCTCTGAGTCCGTGTTTGGTATAACTCAGGGTCCTCCCCTGTGTGCACACACATCTCTTAGCCAAGATGGATTCCAGCGCAGAAGCCTTTGGGAAGGTTGACACCACCTATTATGGGGTGGCACCCCCTCCCTTTTTGGCCCCCAAGGAGCCTTTCTGCACTTGTGTAGTTGGGAAGTTCTGCTTGACCTCAAGAATGAGAAATAAGTGGTCTCTTTATTTCTTATCTGGGCAGGACTCGGTTCCTCTCAACCCCTATCATTATCTTCATATTGGAGTATCTGTCCACAGGGGAAAAGACTTCAGCTGCTCAGCCTGGGGCCCGTCTATCTCCTGCCTCAGAGCCAGAATTGGGCGATCCTTGCACAAAGGAATGATCCTTCAGTGACGGACTCCCCGCACCCGTAGGCTGGTCAGGCAGCTGGGTGGAGGGCAGGGGTTAGTGTTACCCAGGGAGTTGGGGGTTGGGGAGATCTGCCCAGGATCCCCAAACCCAATCACGTGGGTGGCCTCCATCAGCCATTTGCCACAACGTTTCTCAATAAGCAACAGTTCCATGAGGTCAGTAGTGTAGTACCTGTTTCACAGTTGAGGAAAGTGAGGCTCAGCAAGATTAAGGGAGGAGCCCACTCTCTCTGAGCTCCTCAGCAGCGGTCAGGACTCAAACCCTGGACTCTGATGTTTTATAGTGCACCTAACAGGTCTATCCATGCTGGATAGATTGATTAACCCAATGGTCACCAGTGACGCTTCTGAAAGAGGCACCTCCTCTCATATCTGCCATGTGAGCCCAGGGAATTTCTAAGAAATGATGAGATTAGAGCAGGAAGTGGACAAGGCTCCCCACGTCCCCAGTCACTGCAGCACTCGCAAACGCCTGCCCACCGTGAACGCGAGGCTGCCCCGTCACACCGCCAAGGTCAGACAGTGTCTTCACATCCTGAACGTGGCATAACGCAGGCATCTCTGAAAAGCCTGGAGTAGATCCCGCCCGTGCACCCGTGCCCTTCTCAGGCACCTCTCAGGCCCCAGCGGTGACACTGCTCTGTTTCCATCAAGGTCCAGCTATTTTAAAGGGGACTTTAAATAACACCTCTGCTGCCAAGAAATCTGTGTCCCACAGAGACGTGTGCTGCTGTGAACAGATGAACAGTGAGAGAGATTCAAGGCCCCCGCGCTGTTGGACAATGAGCACGAAGTGCTCTCCCCTTCCTACCATCCTTCAGGATGTCAGTGTCCAGTGACTCAGCAGATGTCACCGCAGAGCACCGGCCGAGCGCAGGGCTCTGGGCACGGAGAGAAAGCTCGGTCACGTTCTGTGCTTGAGAAGGTCACGGGCAGATGGGGAGCAACACACACCATCCTACCCACGAAGCCCCAGACTAGAGGGACTGCCATTCCACAAGCACCTCCTGTATACAACCTGCTCATTTAGTGCCTACTGTGTGCTGGGCCAGGTGATTCACAGGTAATGGCACTAACCCTCGCAACAACCTTACCTTGTAGGCAGGTAAGTTTTTTACAGCTTTATTGATATTTACTTTATATACACTAAACTATACATATTTAAAATGTAAAATTTCGTATCTTGAACATATGTATACACCCATAAAACCATCACCCCAATCAAGATAATGAACAGAGCATCATCTTCAAGTTTCCTCATGCCATTCAGTCATCCCTCTCTCTTGCTCCCTGTCCCCATCTGCAATCATCAATCTCCTGTCACTATAAATTAGCTTGCATCTTCTAGAGTTTTCTATAAATGGAATCTCAGTATGTCTGCCTTCTTTCACTCAGCACAATTATTTTGCGATTCATCCATGATAGAGCACAGATTAATAGTCCACACCTCTTTTAAAGATGAATCGTAGGGCTTCCCTGGTGGCGCAGTGGTTGAGAGTCCGCCTGCCGATGCAGGGGACGTGGGTTCGTGCCCCGGTCTGGGAAGATCCCACATGCCGCGGAGCGGCTGGGCCCGTGAGCCATGGCCGCTGAGCCTGCGCGTCCGGAGCCTGTGCTCCGCAACGGGAGAGGCCACAACAGCGAGAGGCCTGCGTAACGAAAAAAAAAAAAAAAAAAAGATGAATCGTATTCCACTGTATGGATATATGTACCTCCATGTTTTTACCCATTCACCTGTTGATGGATGTTTGGATTGTTTCTAGTCTGGGACTACTGAAATAAAGCTGTAAATGTTCACATACAAGTCTTTATAGAGACACATGCTTTCATTTGTCTTGGGAAAATTCCTGGGAGTGGAATTGCTTCACCATGTGATAGGTATCTTTTTAACTTTTTAAGAAACTGTCAAATTGTCTTCCATAGTGGTTGTACCATTCTACGTTCTCACCAGTAGCGCCAGAGAGCTTGATTTCCTTCACATAATTGCCAACATGTGGTATGTTCAGTCTTTATAGGTTTAGCCATTCTAATAGGTGTGTAGTGGTTCTAATTTATATCTCATGACTAAGAAGGTTGAGCATATTTTCTTTTGCTTATTTGCCATCTGTGTATCTTCTTTGGTAAAGTGTCTGCTCAGATCTTTTGCCATTTTTTATTGGGTTGGTTGTTTTCTTATTGAGTTTTGAAAACTCTTTACATATTCTGGATAAAAGTCCTTATTAAATATATGCTTGACAAATATTTTCTCCCTCTCCCCCAGTCTGTGGCTTCTCTCTTCTTTCTCCTAACAGAGTCTTTCCAAGAGCAGAAGTTTTTAATTTTGATGAAGTCCAATGCATCATTTTTTTAAACATTTTTAAAAAATTAATTGGGTTGCACCAGGTCTTAGTTTTGGCAGGAGGGCTCCTTAGTGGCAGCTCGCAGGCTCCTTAGTTGCAGCATGCATGTGGGATGTAGTTCCCTGACCATGGATCGAACCCGGGCCCCCTGCACTGTGAGAGCAGAGTCCTAAACACCGCACCACCAGGGAAGTCCCTCCAATGCATCATTTTGTTCACAATATCTAAGTGATGTCTAAGAAATCTTTACCTAAACCAAGGTGACAAAGGTTTTTTCCTATTTTTTGAGATGTTTTATAGCTACAGGTTTTACAGTTATGTCTATGATTCATTTTGAGTTAGTTTTTGAATATAACACAAGGTATGGACCGAAGTTTCTTTTTGTTTTTCTGTTTTATGGCTGCTCAATTGTTCCACTACCATTTGCTGTGAAAACTGTCCTTACTCCACTGAATCACCTTCACAATGCTGACAAAAATCAGATGTCCATATTTTTGTGGTTCTATTTCTGGACCATCTACTCTGTTCCATTGATCTATTGTCTATCATGATGCTAAGGCCACACTGTTTTGATTACTATAACTTCATTATAAGTCGAGATCAGATAGTTAGTCCTTTGAAACTGTATTTCTTTTTCAAAGTTGTTTTGGCTTTTCTAGGTCCTTGGCATTTGCCTATGAATTTAGAATCTGTTTGCCAATTTCTACCAAAAAAAAAAAAAAAAAAAGGCTAATGGGATTTTGATTGGGATTTGTAATAATGAAGACTCCATATTTTATTTTGACAGCTTTCAAGACTCCACTCCTCCCCTTTCTCTGTTGGCCCACATCTGGGCATCCTGATAAGAAAGCTTTCATGTTCCTCTGTCCCTTGGCACCGGCAGGAATTTCAAATCACTCAAGCCCCAGTCCACGGATGTGCACTGCCTCCTCCAGGTCCACCCTCTCACCTCAATAAAAATTCAAAGCCACCACCACCACCCTCTGTCTTATTCACTCCAAACCAAGCTCTACTCTTTGGGGAATCCTTTTGCTATTTGCTATGTGAGTAGTAAACTTTATTTCACGTCTATTAGTGCCCATGGGTCATTTGTCCCAACATTCATAAATTCCTGTGTGGGGTGCTTCCCAGCATCCAGCATGGAATACTAAATGCCTAAATAAAACCGGGTTTTATTGAATCTTTAGATTAACTTAGGAAGAATTGACATCTTAACAATATGGACTTCTGACCCATGAACACAGTATTTCTCATTTATTTAGTTCTTCAATTTCCCTCGCAATATCTTGTAGTTTTAAGTGTACAAGTCTTTCACATCTTTTGTTAGATTTATTCCTATTTCATATTTTATGCTACTGAAATAATATTTTATTAGGATATAATTGACATATAATATTACATTAGTTTCATACTGTATAGCACAGGGAACTATATTCACTATCCTGTGATAAATCATAATGGAAAAGAATAGGAAAAAGAATGTAGATATATATGTAGAACTGAATCACTTTCCTGCACAGTAGAAATTAACACAACATTGTAAATCAACTATACTTCAATAAAATAAATTCAAAAACTATTACATTAGTTTCAGATGTACAACATGATGATTTGATATTTGTATATATTGCGACATGATCACCACAATAAGTCTAGTTAACATTTGTCACCGTACATAGTTATAGAATGTTTTTTTCTTGTGTTGAAAAGTTTTGTTTTTGTTTTTGTTTTTTTTGCTGTACGCGGGCCTCTCACTGTTGTGGCCTCTCCCATTGCGGAGCACAGGCTCCGGACGCGCAGGCTCAGCGGCCATGGCTCACGGGCGCAGCCGCTCCGCGGCATGTGGGATCCTTCCGGACCGGGGCTCGAACCCGTGTTCCCTGCATCGGCAGGCGGACTCTCAACCACT